>QPKB01000001.1:12241869-12411375 GCA_003546025.1 Camphora micrantha
GATTGGAAAGAGAGGCTATGGGTTTTTGACCAAGAGGGGAGATGAAGTCAGACAGAGACGATATAGAAGAGAAACAGAGAATAGAGGAAAAACAGAGCAGCAGTGAACGTCCGCAGTGAGCAGCAGCAAATTTTTTTTTTTTTTAATTCACAAGAAGCACAAAAATCAACTAGAACCACTCCCCGGCAACGGCGCCTAAAATTTGGTCGTGCTGTCGCCGGCACCCAAAAATAATAAAACCTTTACTCTTAAAAATATATGTAGTAGCGCGAGTAAGGATCGTTCCCACGGAGAGTGTTTAGCCAAATTTTATGCTATGTGATCAAAGATGGGGGGTTTTAATTATAATGAAAGCAAAAACAAATAAAAGCAAATAAAGAGCAATAAAGTAACGAATTCAATCAAATAAGCAAGCATTGGTCAAAGTTAACATCCACCATCGGAAATTCAGAACTGATCATTGATGCAAAAATAAATCAACTAACACTTTGAATATTCATCGTTGGAATTAAATTCCCACCTCCTTAATTAGTTAATCAGAAAACACGCGCTCTAATTAACCCTAATTACTAAACAACCTAAGACAAGCGCTATAGATTTAATTTAGTAACAGCATTAAAATTAGAGAGATCGATGAACCTAAATAACACAAGCACACGCGGTTGCATTTAATTTAGCCAAGTGTTCTTCCTAATATCTAACAATTACTGACGCAGTAAATTATTAAATATCAGTTGCTTCGCAAATTAGAGGGATCAAACAATTACGGATTTGATTTCTAATTTAGCATTAAATTGCAACGAATAATAAACTAGTAGGCCTCCTAGCAATTAAACGAGACAATCATGAAAATAAGAATAGAAGAACAACCCATACTCAAAGAATAAATTGAACAATAAAAATTAAATTAGATCTCACAGTTTATTGATTCCGAGGCTTCCGTCTCCTTCAACCAATTAAAGAAAATTAGCCACGCAGGGCCATGCTAACTTGCAAAATAAAATAAATGGAAAAAGAGAGAGAAAGAAGAGAGAGAGAGAGAGATCGTGTGATGGAGAGAGTGGTAGCAGATAAGACGTTTGCATGCCCAGATGGTAGAAGGCTTATGGTATAAAGTGGAGAGTTAGGGTTAGGTTAGGGAAAGAGGGAAAATAGGTAGTTGGGCCCATGTGATGGAGAGAAAAGAATGAGGGAGAGATAAAGTAGGAGAGGAAATGAGAGAGGAAAGAGAGATAATAGAAAGAAGACTTGGAGAAGGAGTGTACCCGTGATTTGATTTTGAGAGAAATTTGAAAGTGTATTGGGATTGAATATGGGAATTAATAAAATAATCAATTAAATTCTAACTTAGTAAAAATCTTCTTCTTGACCATATCTTCTCATTCGGGCTTCTGTTGGACTCGACCAAGAAGTAAAGTTGCACTATTTTTGGTTCTGAACAATATGAGCCCAATATTGGATACGTTCCGGGAAACTCCTAATTTCTTCAGAATTACCATAATGCCCTTCTGCTTGATTTCTTCTAAACAAGACCCGGTTCCGAATCAGTTCCGTCCATTCTGTATCAGATATAATCATCTTCTTTTGACGTCCCACAGTATCTTGAATCATCTCAATTGGAGCTCGGATGAGAGAGTTATGTCCAGCTTGCGAAGCGATGCGAAAATTGTCTAAAATCACCCCAATTAGCTTCGTTTAGCAATTAACACCTCCATTTGCATCCTAAATCAAAATATAAGAATAATGAGTACATTTAGGCATCAAATAAGTATAAAAGACTAAACATTAAGAGAGAAAAATATGACATTTTACATTCTCATCACTTACATGATTGATATCGCCCCATGTGGGCCTCACAACAGGCGAGAACAGCACTATATGGGATAGGCTCATCTAAGGACATCTTCTGGACCTCCCTTTTTCAAGCAGATAGGCCCCCTATCCTACCCGCTCACACTCACTACCCCCCATGAATTGGCACAAGCTCAAATTGGGAGATCTAACTACACATGCAAATCCTCAATCCTGTCCAGCAATGACGCAGACTGGTCTGGGCCTGTCTCCATTAAATGCTAAAGGACCCTACTAAGGCCTTGTCCAACAGTGGGTGATGTGTGTGAACTTTGCAAATTGCTCAATGTTCTTACCCTTTTGGAGGTTTGTAGACCAGATCAGGGCTTAAAGCTACACCAAATAAATAAATGGGCTGAACTTGTAAAAGCTAAAGCCTTGCCTGAACTGGGCCCTGTTCCAGTCATTGGCAGAGGCAGCTTCAATCAGAGTGGCCACCACCCATGTCATGTGGTGTCTCTGTCCCTTTTCATGGCCAGTCATTGGCAGAGGCAGCTTGCGATTGAGTGTCTGTTTTCATGGCTGCTCCTGACATCCAGTCATCCTCACTATGGACGGGTAAGATCAAAACTGCTTAAACTTGTGATTGTCGCGATGCAAACGATGGGCCGCTGGATCATGTTGTGATAGTAACAATTATTATATATGAAGCGAAAAGAGTTCAATTGAGAAATCAGGGATCAATTTCAATTTGATTTTTGACCAACTAATTTATCTTGACTCTCTTCCCCATTTCACTGATGACTGAATCGTCCATAGCCCTTCCCCTTTGTAACAATTCATGATTTTCTGAGTATCTCTAGGTCTCCAAAAATATTAACTCTTCAAACCTTTTCAACTTTCTATAACCTCTCTCTTAATTCCTCCAGCCGATTCCTCTCTCTCCTTCTCTCTCTCTCTTCCCACCTCCTACCAATATCAGCCTAACTAATGTCTCCATTAATAGGAAGCGTTTCATCTCCATGTGTGGAGAGCTCTCTTTTGAAACTGATGGAGCTACCAACAAACGACCCATTTTCTATACTTTTCTCTCTCCCAAAATTGGTATAAAACTCTTCTTCTTCTTATTTTATCTTTTTCTCTTCTTTCTGTGTAGTTATATCTTTCTTATAGACATGGGAGAAGCTGTTGAGATGATCCATTCCAATGGGGGTGTTGATAGCGGCCTCCGCGAAGACTATTGGTATGAAGACGAAATTGACAATGATCTTAAATGGTCTTTTGCTTTGAATGGGTAATAGTTCTATTCTTCTTTCTTTCGTTCTTTCTTTATTTTTATTTTTTTAATGGTGTAATAGTTGTAATGGCTTGGATGATTGAAGGCTAGAATTAAAAGGATTAAAAAGATTAGTGGCGTGGCAGTGTGTATGCACATGGTTTAACATGATTGTGCAGAGTATTATATAGTGCCTCATCCATTTCTATACATAGCTCTCTTATGAACTATCTCCATCGATCTGTGACCGGACTCTAACATCCTCGTTGGCTCCTTCATCGTCCATTTCTAAAGGCCACTGCCCCATCCTTGGCTCTACTGCAATGCTTCCTCAATCACTTGCGGGCATTTTCCAGTCTTCTACGACGTCCACCAGACCTAAACAAAGGTATTGCATCCTTTTTCCTATTTACCACATTTCTTTTAATTATTCTTCCTGTGTTTTTCTGCTCAGTTATATTTTGGTTTTGTTTGTTGGTTCTACGTGCAAATAGTGTTTGACAAAATTTCTGCAGTGTACAATTCTGGTACAAAAGTGATTAAATAAAATGCAATTATTTTTTCTTCAAAAAAACATCATTTGGTCATAGTAGGGTGCCAAAGGCCTTGCCTGAATGATCTAACATGATATGAACACCTTGAATAAAATGTGAACTGTTTACATTTCTAATGGCAATCGACCGCTCTAATCTTTATGTACTTGTGATGGCAACTCTCTACTATTTTGTCTTTGTCACAGCCAAGATCATTTGTGATTGCCCATGGCCCATGGTTATCTCAAATTTTCTTTTTCTTTGAAAATTCTCTTGGTTTTTATAATTTTAGTGTGTTTTCTTTTTTGTTGTATGTGCAATTGTTTTTCCTTTGAGGGATCTCTTGATTTTATGATTTTATTTTTTTACTTCTGTATTAATGTACATGTGCAGATTCTATGTCACGGTCAAGATCATCTCTCTCTCTCTCACACCAAGACCAATTCATATTTTTTTCCCTCTTGCTCTAAATGTATGCAAATGCTCTTTCACAAATTTATTTATTTTCTCTGAATCTTTTCCCATTTTTTGAATGCCTATTGCTTCTTACAATTTGGCCATTGTCTATTAAACAAGTATATATTGCTTATTCCCTATTGCATGCCCATGAAAATATTATTTTTGTCTTCTCTTTATTATATAAATTCTGAATGAATTTTGGAAACATGTTGATAATGGTTGTCTTGGTTATCAGTTTTTGTAATGAATGTTGAAAACATGTTTTTTCTTTCTTTTTTCTTTCAATTACATATTGAGCTTTACTTCCTTGATTTATCGTAATTTGTGATGAATTTGAACAAATGGCTATATTATTTTACTTTTGTACATGGTAGTCAAAGAGGTAATGTTACTTTCAAGGTTTTAAAAAAATATTAGATATTTTTCATTGATTGAACTTAGTTGTTTTATTAAGTAATTTTACTTGATAGAGAGGATTTACTTACCCGCGCATGTATTTTCATCGGTTGTGTTATTCTTGCGAAATTAATTTCTTGCTGAAAGTGGATAGTCTAGAGTTTTCTGTTATATATAGGCTGTTATGGTAGTCATTTAGAATTCAGCATATATTTAATATTGACAATATATATTTTAAGAATGAGTTTATTACACACCACGGTATAGTTTAAATTTTATAATATATATTTTTATATTAAATATTATGAATCACGCTGCCCGTGCTTAGCACAGGGCCTTTTTGCTAGTTGAACAGTGAGGACCAGTTGAGCACTTGAGCTGGTGGTGACCACTTGGAAAATGAGTGCTCCCCCGAGCGTATAGAGATTAGTCCGGTTCAAAGGGATGAGACACCCTCCATTATAAGAAAAAAAAAAAAAAGAAAAAAAAAAAGAGACAACAATGTTGTCACCCAACACTCTTTCGTAGGGAAGAGTCCAATTATTGAGCCATCAGAATGCCTAGCAACTTTTGCTACAGACCTTTTGGGCCGGGCCCATTACAGACCTTGGCTTCTTTTTTTTATATAGATATTATTATTTATTTTGGCAAAGGGATTGCAGGTTACTTTTTTGGTATGGGTTGTGTATTACAATTCAAATCTGGACAATTGGTGAGATATGCAAGGGATGTAATTACAACAAAAAAAAATAAAATAAAATGGAGGCAAACGTGCTCATGGGTCAGTACATGCATCATTCACACATGTAAATGGTGCAAACAAATAAACAGTTAATAATAAAAGATCCTATCAAAATGAGAATCCTTAATCTAGGAATTCAAATATTTCCTTTGCAGAAGAAAGTCGACGAGGTTGGAAAAATTGGCGAGTCATGTTATGTTTAGAAGAGGGATCGAGTAAAAAACCGGGGCAACTCGGATACTTTTTAAATTAGACACGACTCACCTTGACTCGACCAAGTTCTTGTGCAACTCGGTGACTCGGTCGAGTTTCAGGAAGTGGTTGAGTTTTGTGTATTTTTATTTTTATTTTGTCTTGAAGCATTATAGAAAAACTTACTGAGTTCGCCCACTAGTTAGGTACACAGTGGTCGTATATAAAAATCTGTTGGGGATTTTTGAAGCCTTTATTAACTTTATATTTTAACTCAAGCAAGAGATTGATCAAAAAGAAGAAAATAGCGATTTTGATAGTGGGATACCGTAAGGGGCGGTACGTGTGCCCTAGGATATCACACGGGCGATATGTACATTATCACAAAGCCTTAAGATATCGCACATGCAATGTAACGCATGCAATATCTTATGATCATAGGATATCGTATGAATAGTTTTGTGGGAAATACTTAAACTCAACAATTTAAGGGTAAGCAATTGTACAGAAAATATCCCAAAAACAAAATCGAGAGAAAATCGGAGATGCAGATATATTGTTCTCTATGTCGTTTTCTTCACTAGTAAATCACATAAACTTCATATGCTATTCTAAAAATATAAAGGAAGAAAAAAGAAACTCTATTCATCTCTGCCTTTAGTACATATGATGCAATCTTCATTATGTTGTTCTGCCATCATACCCCTTCTAATAAGTATTCAAGCTTTTTTCTCCTCTTCCTATATTCAACCATAATGATGAAAAGTGAAAACACTTGCCATAAACCTATCTATGCAGTGCCTGACATAACCATGAGCCCTTTCTCATTTGGCAAAAAGTGTAAAAAAAAAAAAAAAAAAAAAAAAAGAAAGAAAAAAACACTAAAATTCAATGGCTAATAAACTTTACTGTCTTTTATTGGGGAGTTAAACAAGAAGAAAAGACCAAAGAGGCTTGCCCTTGGTACTTTTGCATGTGGATTGACTATTGAGAAGCCAACATCACTTCCTTATCCTTTGCATTTGAAAATTCAATCAAACCCTCCCCTTCACCAAACCCAATGGTAGCTTAAAATAAAGTTTTCTCTTATACCCATTGATTCATTAAACTTTACACCCTTATATATTTGAGTTAAAAGAATATGAATGTCTAATATATAAATTAATAGGTTAAGATTTTAATCTATGCATTTCATTGTACTTTATATGCATATTATTAAAATATTTATGCTTGCCTTCTTGGATAATGTAAATTATTACAATATGATTTAACCACTTTAATTAGTTTTTTTTTTTTTAGTAAATAATAATTAAGTATTTGTTTTACTTTATACGTTCTCATATGTTGTTTGTTGGTACTACATTTATAGAATTTATAATGGTTGATATCAGTTGAGAGCAAAAGGCAACAATGGGTGAAAATTAAAAAAGAAAAAAGCTAAGTGCAATTATTTTGATGAAGTTGTTTTTGGAGGTTTAAGCTGTACCACTTAGCCAAACTTTCAAGAAATGTTTAAAGTTCCAGAAATTATTTTTGAAAATGTGAAAAGTCGCCTATAAACACATTCCATGAATATATAAGCAACAACTTATGGATGAGGAAGCACACATTGGGTCTATGGGTTTTGAGATGTTATATTCTCTGAGTCAATTATTTTTTATTAGGTGAGTTGAGTTTGAGTCATGAGTTTGTCAACCTTGAGTCGAGCCAGATGTTTATATGAGATCACATTCAAGGTCTTCGCTTCATCCAGTGAAAGGTGTTGTGCTTGCACACGAGTTATTTTTTTTTTTTACTGAAGTTTCTATTTTTCAAATTATTTTTTACTAAAGATTTTTTTTCTCTGTTTTGGAATCCAACCAACACTACGTCAAAAACGAAAATATACGACTGCAGGAATACAGGAACAACGACGGCCAAGGCAGTCGTTCGTTTTTCGACTGTGATCGGCAGTCGCTTCCTTCGTCGGCCAATGCATCGCCCCGTGATGGTGTGGTCCAAAGGGCCGACGGGCTTTTGGTCGTTGTTGTTTTTTATAAACAACCGTCGTTGTTTAATGTTTGACATCCCTCTTATTGCCAAACGATGCCTATGCAAAAAAAAAGCCCTAATCTCCGTCGCTCCCTCTGCGTTGTCCTTTCCCTCTCTTCGAACCTAAACGATGCCTACCCAAAAAAAACCCTAATCACCAAATCCCCAAATCTCTTTCGCTCGGTCATGGAGTTTTGATCGCTTCTCTCTCTTTGAAATCAACAATGAAGAGATCTCTCTGTCCAAACCTTCTATCATTTTTGGGGTTTTGTGGTTCGTCAATCGACAGACCCAAACAGCCATCATCATTTGTTTTGAAGTCTGGATCTGTTGATGTTGTTTGAAGCCATCATCAATTGATTGATCAAGAGCTGATTTGATTTTCCTCGATCTCACTTTGCTGTTGAGATCGTGGTTTGGTTTGAATTGGTTTGGGGCTTACTAAGATTCGAGTTTTAATGGATGATTTGAATCATTTTGAAGCCCTTTGAAGCTCGAAGGTCTCATCACTCTGGAATCTCCTTCTTGGAATCTAGCAAAGGAAGCCTTTTGAAGCCTTGTGATTTTTATCTGTGGGGAAACAGATCGATCGCTGTAAGAATATTTTGTGGATTTTCATTTGAGTTTTAATGGATTTTTTTATTCTGCTTTTAGATTTGTTCACATGCGATCAATATTTCAGTTATGATCTGATTGTTCTTTGTTATGATTTTTTCTCATTGATTTAGGTTCTAGCTTATTTGGATTAGGGATAGTGTGGATATTTGTATCTAGGGTTTTGTTTCTATATTCGAGAATTAAAACCTGTAGTTAACAGCATACAAGAGTTTCTGATTGGGATTGTCTATCCAATCTTTCCAATTGGTGGGCTTGTCTGTGTTCGATCCTTGCCATAAAAAATGTTGTTTTTAGGGTTTTTTGGTTTGTTGATATAAGATTTTTGTAGTGAGTGAGATCTCTCTCTCCTTGGTTGTATTGATAATGAGACCCGCCATTGAATGGTGAGGATTGTGGACCTTTTTTTGTCACTCATTCAATTCGACAGCATTGATACTGTATGAGCAAAGTGGTTCACTGTTTGTGAGAATTCAAAGGTAGAGGGAACCTCATAGCCCATTCCTGGATTTTACTGCAATTAAACAGGTTGTAGTCAGACCAATTGTAATGCTGACTGGTCAGTTTGTCTTCATCCATTAGTTCTCCTGAAATAATTTCTTGGATTTGTGTATTGGTGACTAGTGATGATGTTTTTGAATAAGAAATTTTAGAATTCAATACCAATAAAAAACACAGGATATTATTTTTATCAATTACTATCCTAACAAATCTTGACCTTTCCATTTATGGATGATTGAAGTTTTTTGGACGGTTTAGATTCTATCCAGCAGTATTTCGTCTGCAGAGAAATGGACCCACCATGGCCCACCATTGAATGGCCGATCTCTCTTAATGACCTTATATCATATGATATGGATATGGATGTACTTGGTGGGTGGCTCCTTTTGTTTTGCTTTATGCTAGTTGGAGTGATAGTGAAGAATCTTGTTATTATTTAAGAGCTTCTTTTTACAACTGTTAGTGAAATAAACAAGAAAATTTGATTGTAGTGAATTGGTGGACACCTAGCTTGTATAATTCTTTATCTAGCCCTCTGTCACACTAAACCTGGCACACATGTATGATATCACAACCATTCATCAGTTGGGCCCCTACTATGATGGTCTACTCAGAATTCAATTTGATGAAGTTAGCAGACAAGTTGGTGACTCTGCCCATTGCATGGGCACTGTCAACTGTTTGATCTTTATTTTTCTCCTCTGTTCTGTCAATTTGTAATCCAAAAAAGTCTTGCAGTCTGGCTAGTGTCAGCTAACCAATGTGATTTCTGGGTTAAGGCCCATCCATGTCAGGGCCAAGCACATGAGCAGGTTTGCATCTCAAAACCAGAGGGCACTGTCAACTGCTTGATCTTTATTTTTTTCTCCTCTGTTTTGTCAATTTGTAATCCAAAAAAGTCCTGCAGTCTGGCTAGGGTCGGCTAACCAATGTGATTTCTGGGTTAAGGCCCATCCATGTCAAGACCAAGCGCATGAGCAGGTTTGCATCTCATAACCAGAGGACTTGAGAGCTAAGAATTAGATATACGAGTGTTATGAATTCTTGATGTCATGTTTTACACTAGAGAAAGATGGTTTTCATATCTTGTGCTTTGTTAAGATGTCTGAAGTGATACTTACTTGTTAGGGCAAGAGAGAAGATCATCACAGTCTTCCCAAGATGACATGTCATCTGACCATATTCCCTGTACAAGTAAAACAATGCTTCATATCAGCTTAGTTCCTGTCCAAACAAATAGAAAACCCTTTGCCATTCTGATCCAAGGAGGCTACTTACATGAGTGAAGCTCCCCTGTATGTATTCTTGGAAGAGATCCATGTCCTTCCCATACATTTCTTTTAGAGCAGTTAGAATAATCTCTTTATTACTGTGATGGAATAGCAATCCATACACTTGATTAATTTGGATTTGCTGCTACAAGAAGAAGAACCTTATCTTAGAGTCCTGCTGCTACATGGATCGAACATTGGGACCGGTGGACCCATCCCAATGTTCTCATTTTTCCTTATCTTAACACCAGGAATCTTATTTTCGTCGTCTTCTCTATATCTCTCCTTCCTTTTTTTGAAGGAATTCAATGCATCTGCTGGATTGGATGTCAAGTGTCGAATCAAAGAGAACATATAAAATGTTAAATAACTAACAGTATTCTATATACGTGGACGACCATGAAAAGGAGGAAGGTCCCCCCCTACATTCTAAGTGAAGGCGTTCATTGGAATGTGCTTGAAAAATTTCCCCCTTTCTACTTCTCAGTCCAAGGGCAATTTTCACCTTGGACATTGCGAGTCTGATTCAGGACCCATTTGTGGCTGTAGTCTTGTTATAAGGAGATCTATGCAATGACAAGAAAGAAAAGATAATCCAATAGTTTAAAAAAGGGTGTCATCTTCTTGAACGGTCAAGGGTATCTCAACTCTCTTCTATAGGGAAAGAAGAACGCACCCACCCATATCTAAGAAGTCAGTTGAGTGCCTCTTGGTAGGATAAGTGCATCCTTAAATAGGTAGCGATAAAATCCTTATATAGCTAGCGATAAAATCCTTATATAGTAGGAACAGAGCCCACTCCTCATCAGTCATGTCCACTAGTTTCACAAAGCTCGCACTTGTGGGCAGCTGCTCATTCACACTCCTCCAGTTGCATCATTCTGGTGTCGCTGACTTTTCTCACTCAGACCAATGCTCTTCAGTGACATGGAAAGCTTTGATACAGTTGAAAATGGATTGCGGGAGCCTGAACACAGGCCCACAAATTAATCTGCTCCAATATCATTGCTCTCTTGCTCGCCTTCCTCTTCTACCTCCTCTTCCTCCACACACTCCTCTAATTTTGAGAGCGGGTTTCTGGAATTTCCACCCTTGAAACTGAAATGGCAGGGCACTTTGGCAGCGAAGATATCTGCCATTTTGGATGGGGAATTTGCCTCCTCACAATCTATCTCAAATTTTCAACTGTATCACATGGATCTTCTTCTATCCCCCTATTCTTCTAAATCCTTACACACCTAGCACTATACATATGCCAAATCCATGGGTATCAACAGGAATGGAACTGACATGTCCCCATCACAAATTCAAAGAACACAAATATGTACTTCCCTATCACACCACACTATATAAATAGTTTCCTAAAAAATTTCCAGGAAATTTAACAGGTGACACCGAAATTCAATAAAAAAAATAGATAAAGATTTCCACTGTTCTGATTAGAGAACTACATAAAGGGAAACAAAAGTAGAAACAAGATCTCGTTTTCATCAATGTACAGTGGTGGAGTTGTATTATTCCTTGTCAATCTCTGTATATGGAATTATGGGTTTTCATTATTAATGTATAGTGGTGGAGTTGTAGCTTTCTCAATGATTTGTTGCTGCCTTTTATTTTTAAGTATATGATTATGTTGTAACATGTACTTGTTGGGTTTTCTAGGTTCTAAAATTTCTGGGTTCAGAATGGAGCCTCCAAGCAAAGAATGGATGACGGCATTTAGGCTTTCTAAAAAGTACCTGGAAGGAGTAGAACTATTCTTTCGGTATGTAAGGGCTAATACACATAAATTAGGGGGCGATGATTGGTATTGTTGTCCGTGTGTCAAATGCCGAAATTTTCGAGGGAAGAAGACACTAAGAGAAATTCATACACATTTAATATGTGATGGAATAGATACATCTTACACGACATGGATCCACCATGGAGAACTCTATCCCAAAAGTCGTGTAAATGTAGGGGCAAGTGATGTAGTATGTGGACAGGTTGATTTGGTGAATGACGTATCTCAAGACGAGGATAATGCTCAAAAAATGTGGGGGGTAGTGCATCTGCATGCAGTAATGAAGATAATCATCAAGAAGATGAGGAAGGTCATGATAATACATCAAAGAATGTCCAGTATCAGAGGTTGATGGAAGATGCAATGCAACCTTTATATCCCTCGTGTCAAATTGAGGATACAAAATTGTCAGTGACGGTTGAGTTGCTAAGCATGAAGGCTAGACATCGATGGTCTAATAAGAGTTTCACGGAATTGTTACAAATGTTCAAAAGGGTTATGCCCGTTGAAAACACTTTGCCAAATAATACTTACAATGCAAAGAAGATGGTCGAGTCTCTTCGTATGGATTGCAAGATTATCCATGCATGTCGTAACGATTGTATACTATTCTGGAGAGAGCATGAAAATAAGGACAGTTGTCCTATGTGTGGTGAAAGCAGATGGAAACCAGTGAATGAATCAAGGCCCATAGGATCACGCTTGCCGTGGAAAAAGTTAAGATACTTTCCATTGACACCAAGGCTACAAAGAATGTATAGTGTATCATGGATTGCGGATAGTATGACTTGGCATGCAAAGGCAAGCTCAGTACCAAATGATTCAATGATGCGTCATCCAGTAGATTCTTCCTGTTGGAAACAAGTAAACCGTAAATGGACAAACTTTGCTGTCGAGACACGTAATGTCCGACTGGGACTTGCAACTGATGGGTTCAATCCATTCGGGAATAATAACAACTACCATAGTTGTTGGCCTGTTATGTTGGTTGCATATAATCTTCCTCCGTCTCTATGCATGCGGAAGGAGTTTACTATGTTAACATTATTGATTCCCGGGAAGAAAGGTCCAGGGCATAACATTGATGTCTACTTGCAGCCACTAGTAGCAGAGTTGAAGGAGTTATGGTCCACTGGTGCAGTAACATATGACTCTTATAGCAAGACTAGGTTCACAATGAAAGCAATTTTGTTATGGGCTATACATGATTTCCCAGCATATGGTCATTTATCTGGTTGTAGGACCGCAGGAAAGTTTGGTTGTCCTGTGTGCAGTGAAAGTACATATTCAGTGTGGCTAAAACACGGACAGAAGTTTGCTTACATGGGACATAGGAAATGGTTGCCTATGACACATCCTTTCAGGAGCCAAAAATCACAATTTAATGGGAATGAAGAAAATGGGAATCATCCCAAGCGTTTGAGTGGTTCCGAGGTATTAAGCAAAATGGAGACCATTCGTACTAAGTTTGGAAAGGTAGTAGGCAAGAAGAGAAAGAGGCGTGCAAATGAGAATGAATCCACTGCATGGTCAAAGAGATCGGTCCTTTTTGACTTGCCGTATTGGAAGGTGCGTTATAATATTGTTCTTAATATTAAATAATGTGGTAACAACTCCTACGTACTAACATAAATGAACCATTTTTTTTATAGGATCTCCCGATTCGACACAATCTAGATGTAATGCATGTGGAAAAAAATGTGGCAGAAAACCTATTTGCAATAATCATGAACACAAAGGATAAGACTAAGGATTGTCTTGAAGCCCGCAAAGACTTGAAGGTCATGCGAATTAAGAAAAAGCTGTGGCCAGTGGAAAAAAAATGGCAAGTTGACACGTCCAGAAGCTCCTTATTGGCTGTCTCGGCATGAGAAGGAATTGATCTGTAAAACATTGTGTGATTTGAAGGCTCCTATTGGGTACAATGTAAATTGGAGATATAAGGTGAGCTTGGATGACATGGAGTTAAAAAATCTTAAATTACATGACTATCACATCCTTATGCAACAGCTATTGCCAGTGTTACTGATGCATGCATTCGAGTCACATAAACCCTTGCGTGCCGCTATTATGCAATTATCAATGTTCTTTAATGTCTTATGTTTGAAGACTATAAACCGTGAAGAACTTTCAAAGATGAAAGGAAGTATTGTCGAAACACTTTGTGTGTTTGAAAAGTACTTTTCGCCTTCTTTTTTTGTTTCTATGACACACCTTGTTGTGCACCTAGCGGAAGAGGCGCAGATTTGTGGACCTGTTAGATACCGATGGATGTATCCTTTTGAGCGGTAAATATAATGTTTTATTTCATTTTTTTTAATTAATATAAGTTTTGTTCAAAATATAACTTAAGTCACATGTATTAGGAAGATGAGAACATTCAAACGATATGTGGCAAATCAAAGGTATCCAGAGGGTTCTATCACAGAGTGCTTTCTTATGGATGAATCAATGATGTATGCCATGAATAATGTTATCGACGGTGAAAATGGAAGCCATAAGCAAGGAATTAAGACACTCATGGATATGGATGGGGACTATTCCTACCCTATTGATAAAAAGGGGAAGGTTATACGCCTTGATAATGTGCAGTACCAGCAAGCACGCAAATGGGTACTGTGCCACTCAACTGATAACACCGAGTGGAAAAGGTAAACAAATGTCTGATGGTAGTCATAGTAAATACGTTCATACTTACTGGTTTAATGTAATATAATGCAATCACTTTATATTCATGTACATGAATTATGAACAATATCTTCAAAGCCACATATCTAATGTTCAAAATCGGAGGGTTAACAGGCGTACAGAAAAACCCATGGATTATGTTCCTTGGCTTAGACAACAATTAAAGGATGAAAAGAACTGTACCCTAAAAAGGCTTGCTGATGGCCCAAACTTTGAAGCCATTTCATATACAGCATACGCGGTAAATGGATATGTGTTCTATACTGCAGATGCTGAAATGAATAAACAAACACAGAATAGCGGAGTCTCTGTGAAGGCAATGACTATCTGCAGGTCAAGTGCCAAGGACAAGAAAAGGTTGGTGCTTGTTCTTACTAGTTCTGCCTATGCCAGTATTTGAAGTTCTGAATGAAGCTGATTTCTTTTTCTTTTATTTTTATTTTTTGGTTTAATTCTTTGTTCCTGTTCTCATGTTTGGTACCACAGGAAAGTTTCATGTGCATTTCATCATCACCTTTATCCAAGCAGAATTTTCTTTTGTTTTTGTTTTGTTTGTGTAAAATGCTTAATTTTTATCTGTTCCTTTTTCATTGGAGGCAGGTATCTGAACGAAGACCCAAGTAACAGGTTTTCCTTTTTTCTTTCCTCTTTCTGTCGTGGATTTCCTCACTGTTATTTCCCTGGCTTCGATTTGTATCCCTTGTGTGATTTGGTGATTGGTTTCTCCCAAATTGTCATTTGTTTAGTGTGCAGAATCCAATGGTTTTGGGGTGCATGGCTGGTGCTGTATTGCTGAGAAAGGCAGCTGCACTTGCTTTTGCAAATAAGAAACGGGCGACCCTCACGACAGATATCATCGAGTGCTTAGGGATAAGGTAGTTGCTGCTCTTAAAACAATCATATGCAGAAAAATGCTTTGTGTCTTAACTTGTGCATTTCTTGTTGCAGTTTGGAGAAAATATGCCCTGCTAGTTCTGGACAGACTTAGCTGGTCCTAAGATTTTGCTGCAACGAAGGCAAGGAGGTGTCCATCTTTCTGTTACCTTTTCAGTGTTTGCTCTTCTAGTCTTCTTGTATTCATAATTTTGAAGTGCTAAAGTTTTGGCCAACTGATATGGAAGAGATACTCTTGAATTTTCATTTGGTGGTTCTTTGTATTTAAATACTATGAATCCAATACATATCTGCTAGTCTTTGCTCATTTATGCATCTCTAATCTCTATGTAGGTAAGATGTTGGTAATTTGCATAAAGGAGAATTTATAAATAGGGAAGTAGCTTTACATATAACTAAGAAATTCAGCATTTTGTAGTAACTTTTGGAAGAAAACAAACCATACCAGTTGTTGACTGAGGAAATTTTAGTGTAAGCCTTGAGAATTAAAAGTAACGATATAAAGGTAATATTTTTATAGTATACATATTTGCTACTATTTTAAAGTTTTTTTTTTTTTTTTTTTGTATCGATTAATATTTCTTTCACCTGTGAAATGTAGATGGGAGCTGGTACACTTGAGATCCTATTAAGCCAATGAATTCACTATCAATATTGTTTCTTGTCTACATAAAGCATGCTTTTATATGAGAGTTATTTGTTATTCTAATTATACCACATAATTGCTTTTTCCCCTTCTTTTTTACCTTTTCTTATGGTTTTTATATCTTATGTTTTATCGATTTTGGCTTGGCTAGTCGCCTTGGAGGAGGCTAATGAAGTGATTTAGCTTAGTTCAAGCTCCAGTTAGATTTGGACTTGATATGTATCTTCCTACTATTTACAAAAGCAGAGCAGTAGGCAGATATAAGATCAATTTAGATTCTGCCTCTTTTCAACTTACACTGGTTGGGTTTCGATTGAGTCCATTCTTACTATTCTGACTTCTTGTCAACTTAGCACAAACCCAACTTAACCTGACTTGTTAATTAAGAGTTCAGGCTGACATTTCAAAGGTGATTGATTAATGGTGGGCTTTCGGTTGATCCTATTGCATAGTTCTTGTAGATTTGATGGGCATTCGGTTGAGCTAACCCTGTTGTAGATTACCCTTCAGCAGATTCTGACCATGTTTCCAAGCGAGATTGGGCTTTTGTTATTCTGATTGGATTTTGACAATGGTGAAAATGGTGATTTTGACAAAAAAGGTAATTTGTTTCACATTTGGATACGTAACATCTGCATATGTAAAGCTCATTTTCCTACCCATGTGTAAGAGGCGAACAACTCCTTGAGAGCATTCAAGTGTAGTTCATGATGTTGGTTGCATTGGACTACTTTCGACAAAGTACACAGCCGTTTTGGTTTCTGCTTGCAATGAACTATTTGTGAACCTTTCTTATTAGTTTAAGTGCTTGGATTTTTACATAATCATAAATCTAAAAAACAGTACATGTCTAACTAATACCCTTTTCCATTTTCAGATACTCACCACTTCATAATGTGAGTAGGCCGTGGGAGAGGTTTGGTGGTGATGCCTTCTCGACGTCTTTGTTAAAGCAAGATAGGTTTTATATGGTTCTGGTCCAGGTATGTTTATTTTGACCATTCTTCGATAGAAATGGCTTTGAGTCATTTTATATGACTGGCTAGAATGGTTGTTCCTCCTTTTCTTTTAGTCATTTTATATGACTGGCTGGAATGGTTGTTCCTCCTTTTCTTTTCTTTTCTTTTTTTCCAATGAAGTATTTTGTTTACGGTGGGATGGGTGTTAAAGTTTTGGGAGGGATTGGTGGATTAGAAATGTTGAGCCCATGACATTGCCCTGTCCTGCTTCACAATGTTCTCTAATGACATCCATATTTGTGTCAACACAAGTTACATCAGCTGTTTGTGTCTTATATGGAACTTGAATGGATGAAAATTGTGCTGCAATTCTTTTTACAAGTAACAACTGAATTTGGATAAAAGGGGAGAATTAAAGACCCAATAGAACAAAAAGATGTAGAAAAATTAAAAGACGAGTAGAGTCAGAAGGTAGAGGGGGAGCAAAAATAGAATTGTCTATTGAAAATTTAAACGGCTCATATTTAATGTCCACCCCCCTTTAGATGGGAAGATTTTACTCCAAGAGGAGTTAGTCCAATTGTAAAATTGAATCTTACGGTTGGGTTTCAATAGGTACACTCTACTCTGGATTTCCACTCCACTTGCTCTTTGGAAGCATGAATGAGACACAAAGGATTCGGACTCGACACTATGACTTTGTTATTTTCTTTGTTTAGTAGTATTTTTGCAGTCTTTACTATACTATTTACATATTCAATACAATGAGCATTTTCACAAGCCAAATGCCATGTGACATGTAAGCTTTACTATGGTAATAGTATATACAAGTCCAGCACAATGAGAGGTGTTTACAAGCTCAAGGCTATATGAGTCATGACAACTCACCCATGTACAAATGGCATGTATGGAAATCAATTCTATCCATGCAATAGCCGAGTAGTAAATGAAATCATCAAGAGGAGAGTGGGCAATGACACATATGGCAATTGAGTAAGTTTTTAATGGCCCTGCTTTGTATGAATGATATTGCTGAACTATTGGCTGAAAGAGTGTAACCAGAACTAGGAGGTCTTGGTCATGACACTCTATAAAATCTGGACAATATTTTCAAGTGCATATTTTGATCAGAGTCAAAGATAGCAACACTACATTTGCCAATCAATATAACACAAGTACAATTGAGAACATACAGGGCAAGCTTTTGGGATTATTGAAACTTCAAAGTCTTTTTACAGTTTTTGATATAAACCTTGCGTAGAAGACTTCTTGCTCTTTTCTCTCATACCTTGACTTGTTTCCTTCTCCAACTGTTGTGTGGGAGCCTGGGGTTATTTTCATTAAACTTTCTGGTGTAGAATTGATCGGATACTTTGAGTTTTCATTAATTTTCCTGGTTTAAAATTGATCTGATACTTTGAGTCCGTGATCTCTTTTGCTTTTCTTGAATTATGATATGAAGTTGACGCGAAGGTTTTTTTTTTTTTATATGCAGTATTATACTTATCATCACATGTTTTATATTGTTCTGTTTTCATTTTAGATTGATGAAGCTGCTGATCGATATAGCTTCATGGCAAAGATGTTGGGGATTTCCTGGATTGACTGAGCTTTCTCTATTGTCAGATGGGAGGAAACAGTAGTAAAGTTTAAGTTATATACTCCTACACATACAGGGATTGGGAGGCATTTCCTTAAGCAGCTTGCAGGAGTGGGGTCACACTTTTTTCTTGAAATTTAAGTTACAGGTTGCATACGAAAACACACAAGCTTTTTTGGTGGTTCTCAAGATGCAGAGAGAGACACTTGTGTGATCCATAGAGTTTTTCTTCTTTGGTTGATGATTATTAGTTGAGTTACTCAACATTAACGTGGACTGTAATATGAAGGGTACACAAGCGTCCTCTGTAACTGACTGCCTAATGAGATTGGGCTTTTGTTATTCTTTAATAAAATCTTTTCTACTATTTTCTTCTTCATTTTCAAGTACCTGATTTGTAGCATTTTTAATCTTGCAAAACTGACAAAAGCTGTAGGATAAAAACTAAATAGGCCATAAAAGTGAAAAACCAACGCCCAAAAAATAGGTAGAAAAAAAATCAAATATTTTCTATAAACGACGGCCATTTTTTAAATCAACGACGGCTGGAGCCGTCGCAAAATACGACTGCCTTATGGCAGTCGTTTATTTTAGTCATTATACGACGGCCCACGGGCAGTCGTTTAACGAAAACGATTGTGTTTTTTACGACTGCCTTAAAAGTGTGGAGGCTGTCGTTTATATTGTTAAACAACTGCTTATGACAGTCGTTTATTTTAAATTCTGACATTCAAGTGGGGTTGGTACTCAAGAGAGCCCACATACGTGGAAGGAGGAAGCCCACTCTATGGGAAGAGAAACCCACATACATAGAAAAAGCGGCATACTACCGGAGATTAATCCTTGAGCAATCGGGCGAGCTAAGGGGTTGCCATCCAATTAAACAATCCCTTGTATAGGCCAGCTACATTTACAACATATGTGATGAAAATCCATTTTGGAATGCTCCTGCCCCTTCCTTGGATGACCTTCTTACAATTCGTTGGTTCCAAATTATAATTTTGCTTAAAATTTTACTTGCAACCTCCCTCCCCCCACCCTCCCTCCCACCCTTCGCAATTCGTTCGTTCCAAATTATGAATCCGCTTATACTTCTTGTCCCACAAAAGCATTTTATATGAGGATGTGTTGTGTAAGTGTTGTTGTGGCACTATAAATCTTAATCCCCTCAGTAGGAATTGTAAATTCTCAATGACAAATAAAAACAACACTTTTTTCTTCCTCTTCTTCACCTAAAGTGAATAATGGTTGCACCAAACACAAGATACCATTTTTTGGCAAAACCCCGCTTCTGCGAAATAATCAATTGTGCAAGTGTAGGTGGTCTTCACCACAACATGTGCTGAGGGGGTGCCGAGGGGACATCCACGTTGTCCCCTAAGTACATGTTCCAAATGATAAAATGGAAAGTGGGGGATATAGTTACCCAGTTCGTAGTTCAATCAATTAGAATTAGAATTCGAATTTGCAGTTCGCAATTCGTTTCTTAACCAAATTCAAAATTTCATAAGGGTAGATTCATTGAATTTGCTAACATAAATTTATTAGAACCTTTTAGATTTTCACATATGTGGAAAACCTAATGTCAATCTAAAGGCTTCGTGTTCTTTAGCACCCATCCTGTTAGCATAATTCCTAACTTAATTTTTTCTAGTCTGATTACATCACAATGTATTTGTACAATGGATTTCGTAGGCCTCATATTGATGGTGAGGATCATTTGGTCATACTAATATGGGGTCATTCCAATCAAATCCATCCATTATACTTTTGGTTCCCAAAAAATGAGCCCTGCTACTTGTCCTGAACATTGGGACCGATCCTTAGACCGGTCCCAATGTTTGGGACCATTATCAATGTTTGGGACCATTATCAATGATAATGGTCCCAAACATTGGGACCGGTCTAAGGATCGGTCCCAATGTCCGGGACAAGTAGCATGGGACCATTATCAATGATAATGGTCCCAAACATTGGGACCGGTCTAAGGATCGGTCCCAATGTTCGAGACAAGTAGCAGGGCTCATTTTTCAAACATTTGGGACCGATCCTTGGACATCTTGTCCCGAACATTGGGACCGATCCTTGGACCGGTCCCAATGTTTAGGACCATTATCAATGATAATGGTCCCAAACATTGGGACCGGTCCAAGGATCGGTCCCAATGTTTAGGACAAGTAGACTTTTTCCCAAAAAATTAGGTGGCCCCCCACTTGGGCTTGGCCTCCCTTTTTGAGTTAAAAATAGCACAGAATTTTCTAGGGGCCTTGGGATTTCGTGCTACAAAATTTATAAGTGGGGCCCACCTTTGAACCAAAGCCACTAAAATAATTGACTTACCTTTAGTATACATGAGCTAAATTTTGCTCCAATCAAGTCTACCAAATGTTGATTAGTGACATTTAGATCATGTGTTTGACTTTTTTTTTTTTTTTTTAATTTTGTCATAATCTTTTATTTGTGATCATTCTGAATTGGGTATAATTCTCGTAGGAGTTAATTAAATTTGGCCTAAAGGTATTTTAAGGGGCACAATGACTCTGTTGTTTAGATTAATAGAGGACACTTTAAAAGATTCATAACATTGATCCCATGTGGAACCCTTGTAATTCTTATTTTACTTCTTATTTTAGACTTATCATACATTATTTATTACGGTTAAAGATGAAAGTATTTTTAATAAAAGAAAATGAGAGAACATTAAAAGGAAAGGCGTGTTTGGCACTTAACTAGTTAAAGTGAAGTAAAGTGAATCAAGACAATAAATGACAGGGAGTCATATCAAAAGTACATAATTTTAAAATTTCTTCTAAATTTTTTAAAAAAAGTCAAAAAAACAACTTCATTTCTCCACTAAAAGAAAAAAAAATACCACTTTTTTATATAAAAAGTCAAAAAATTTAATACCAAACAACTTAAATTAAAAATCATTATAACACTTTATATTTTATTATCTTTTGATTTAATGCTCCACTTCATTATACTTTAATTTACCGTTCATCCAAATAGAATAATACGTACATCCAAACATATGTAATGTTTATTGCTCACTTGGTATAATCCTCTAACGAGGACGATGGAGAGCTACCACTTGTCACATCTACGGTAAAATTGACTCCAGCAATAGTAAAAGAGGGAAAGCTTGTCTTGTCAAATCAATTAGATTGGACCAAGACCAAAAAGAGTAAAAACTACTAATTTCCCTTGGGGTGTTGCTATTTGCACCGACCCTATGAAGGGTGGGTGTACGGCCTATAAACGTAGGACTGCTACTTTTTTACTGTTGCTGAGATCGGAGGAGGAAGGGAAAGAGTTATGGCTACGTGCGGGGCGGCGGCCGAGGGAATCTGATCGGACCGGCGTCAGCATCTCGAGGAGGTCAGCGAGCGGCGTCGACGGCGACGAGGCGGAGCTCCGCCCGGGGAGAACGGGAACCGTGCAGCAGAACGGATGCATGAAACGAGAGAAGACGAAGACGAAGAAGAAAAAGAAGAGATGGATCTCAGCTCATGATTTCATGGGATCATGAAATTTAAAATATACAAACAAATTTCAAAACATCACAATAAAATACCCCATCATCTCTCACTCTCCTCCTCCCACTCTTCCTCACAAGAGAAGAAGAGGAAGAAGAAAAAATGCCAGTCCTCCATCTCCTTTTCCTCCTCTCCTTGATCACCATCTCCTCTCTCCATTGTCTGATCACTGCCACATCACACTCAGTCCCAGAATACCACGCCCTCCTGGCTCTCAAATCCTCCATCACATCTGACCCTTCATCCTCCCTCCAGCCATGGAGCTCCTCCACCCACCACTGCTCCTGGCCGTTCATCACGTTTGACCCCACCACTCTTTCAATCACAGCCATTGATCTCACCAACCTCAACCTCACCGGCTCCATCCCACTGTCCATCCGCCACCTCCCCAACCTCGCCAACCTCTCCCTGGCCGTCAATTCCTTCTCTGACAACATCCCCCCTGA
This sequence comes from Camphora micrantha, assembly GCA_003546025.1. Lineage (NCBI taxonomy): Eukaryota > Viridiplantae > Streptophyta > Magnoliopsida > Laurales > Lauraceae > Camphora > Camphora micrantha. The sequence continues at coordinate 12,264,229 of QPKB01000001.1, forward strand.
TGTGGCCCACCTCTCCAATCTCAGATACCTCAACCTCTCCAACAACGTCTTCAACGGCTCTCTCCCTTCAAACCTCTCTCTTCTGCAGAACCTCCAGATCTTGGATCTCTACAACAACAACCTCATCGAAGCCCTCCCCGCCGACCTCGCCGGGATCCCCGTCCTCCGGCATCTCCATCTGGGGGGGAGCTTCTTCTCCGGCAGCATTCCGTCGGAGTATGGTCAGTTCCCCGCGCTGGAGTACCGGACTCCAGGTGTCACAATCACATCCACCGTCCCATCAGTGCTCTCCCATTCCCTCATGTCAGATCGGTCATTCATAGCCATAGTGTCACATCAGTTAAATTCTAGCAATTGCAAGGGTTGTAGAGTGGGTGCAAATATGAAATAGGGTGGGTGCATTTAAAAACGTCCTTGATCTTCTTCAGCCAAAGAGAGGAAAACAATCAAATGGAAAGACCTGCCAGCATCCCAGTTCCTGAAAACTCCAGCCAACTCTCTACCTTCTGAAGTCCTAATTCAACGAGATCTTCCAACTGCGAATTATTTGTTCGAACTGAGTCGCGGCAGTTCGAGACCTCCACAAGCTAATTAGGTAACTATGGTGGGGGAGTTATGAGGCATCCACATTGTGCAAGTTCGCTGTGGCAGTGCTCTCTCTCTCTCATGAGGCACTGCCTGCAATCTCTACTCTTCAACTGATGATACAAGCTCTCATGAGGCAGTGCCTTCAATCTCTACTCTTCAACTGATGCTACAGCTTCCACTTGTACCCACTGCAATAAAACTGATACTGCTTCAATAGAAAGTAGATTTCCTGCAAAGATGGCTTCTTTAGAAGGTTTGCAAGGTACCCATTTATTAATTTCTGGTGTAGTTGATTGTTTATGATTTGGGTTCTATGGAGGCGGTTTTAAAAGATGGATTCTTTTCTTTTCTTTTCTTTTTTCCAACTTTTTTGGAAAGTTTCTTCTAGTGTTATATTCATATGGAAGCCAGAAGGTGATATTACATCTTAGAAGCTTAATAACTCCTTTTTGAAGTTTCTTCTTATGTTATATTCACATGGAAGCCAGAAACTGATATATCTTAAGCGGCATATGCTTTATTGTTACTATTGTTATTATTATTCCTATTTGGTTCTTACTTGAAAGCACTTTAGGCTTCGGGTTGAGCAGAAGCCTTGTTCTTGGCTGTGGGCATCAATGTCTTTCATGGATTGCTTGAGTCCTCTCTTTTTCTTTTTTTTTTTTTTTTTTTTTTTTTTTTTTTTTTTTTTTTTTCAGCAGTTCACATACAGCACGTGTGGAGCAGCCACTAAATGGGCTCTTTTTGAAATAGAAATAGTTGACTCTGGTGTTATGAAACTGTCAACCATGAGCGATTCCTTCCTTTTTAGAGAAATATGGAATCCAAATATATGAAGTTCTACTTTTCAAATAGTGTGTAAAATCATACTAGCCCAAGGCTCAACGCTAAAGATGAAGATAAAAAGGGAAAACATTAACTTCATTAAAAGATAAATATTATAAGTTTATGTTGGGCCACCGCTTGCACAAGATATGTTGATATAACTTTGCATTTCTTCCTTCTCGCTTTCATGGGGACATAGTTGTGAAGAAATCACCCACACACACATATACATGCTCGCACATATAGGTGATTGAGAAAATTGCTAGCATAGTGAGGTCGTTCAATGAAAAAAAAGAAACGATTGATTGCAAGATTAGTGTCTAGAGATTTTTTTTTTTTCTATCATTTGGATTTGACTAATCCCTCCGGGCCCAAAGGGCCTTACCACTCGGCCAACCCCTTGGGGTTAAAATGTATATGGAGAAGTGGGGCGACGCTATGGTGTAGCATGAATATACTTTTAAACAAATTATTCATATTTCTGAGATTAACCTTCTATAAATACATTCTATAAACTTAATTTATTAACAATACGTCAAATTTCACTTCACTTGGAGGTGGGACCTACAATCAAATTATCGTAGTTTATTTTTTTCGTTATTTATCTATTAATGGACTAAATTGTATAAAATAATATAATGAGAAAGGAGTAGTTTTTATATAGGGCCATCCCTTACAATCTAATTCTAAAATCCTTAGTCTAAAATTTTCTTCCTTCTTCAACGTGCCATGATCTTCGTTTAAAAAATCTCTTTACCCCCATCCCTTTGATGAGTCGTAGCACAAATTAAAGCCAATAAAAGGCTACAATTTTTTACATTCACCACCCACGCTAGATGGTCCAAAATAAAGACAGCAATTAATAAGTTTAAGGTGACCCACCAGCTGGGGGTCTTGCCTGTGTATACGAATGTTTGTACACCTTCTATGGGTTCAAATCTATTGGGCCTTTTGAGTGATTCAAAGGAAAAAGTTTTTTTTTTTCTTTTTTTTTTTTTTTTTTTGAGAAATCTTTTTGGGCTAATTTCATAAAATTATTAGTTTGTTTTTTTAGCCTTTTTTCTTTCTTTCTTAATTTTTTTTGGTGGGGTGTGGGGTTATTATTATTATTATTATTATTATTATTATTTTGGGTGCGAGGGGCTCGCTATGTCATGAAAAATGAGAAATGACTTGATCAGGATAGATGTAATGCCTTTGTTTAGAAGATCAATTTATTGATAAGAAAATCATGATGCTATGATTTTCTGAAATTACAATCCTGATGTCGAGGCCCATGGAGCATTAAAGAACTCAATAGGCATTTGCAATTATTGGAATAAAGAGAATTTTTACATGGAGGATTTGTGCGCTTTTAAAAATTAGATTGCACAATGATGGGCTCCATTTTTCTGAGGGAGGCCACATCAAGAATACTTGTCTGTCACTTTATTAGCTTTCATAATTTAATGTATTATTAAGAAATAATTTAAATAATAAATAAAGTATAGCAATTTGACGGTGGATCCCACCTCCAAAAGTGAAATCTCTCTAAAAGAAAATAGGTAATAACGGATATTCTTGAAAATATAAAACTTATAAGGACAGTGTTGGAATGTGTTTGTAAAAGGGCAATCAGGAAAATCTGATAAACTTGTTAAAAGACATATCCCTTTGAAAGAGAGTTGTTAGTAACGGGAATTGGAGGGAGGGAGTAGTTGCACCGTACTATTGTGTAGCGATCTTGAGCCTCGTCCTAAGAAAGTGATGGGAATGATGAGGTCTAAGAAAAACATAAGACTGGTTTATAGAGAAGTGATGGGATAAAGAAGGTCCATGGGAAGTGTAAGTTTGGTGTACGGCGAAACGGTAATAGGTAATGGCTTGGTGTGAATTTCATGAAAGGCGAGGATAAAAATGTGGCAATATTGAAAGATTAAAAGTAGTTGGATGCAAAGAAATTAAGAGATGGAGTAACATGTGTCACACATATGCAAGGGGAGCTCATATATAAAAGACAAAATACCCCCAACACACAAAATTACATAAATAACCTCACTACAATACTAAAAAAAAAAAAAAAATTAAATAAAAAAATAAAGTAAAGATGTTTCAATGATTTAATTTTTATAATGTTCCTAGACACTTAAATAGGGTGCCTCAAAATTTCACCAAACTTAGGCTCTTGGGGGTTGTTTCTGGGTGTTTGGGCTGGATTGGTATGATTCCTACTTTCAAATTTATTCGGGCATGTAAATACTTGTTTGGCAGCATTTTCCAAAATTTGTTACCACAATACAAAATTCACACATATATTTGATTGTCTTATCAAAAATAGAAACAATATATGGAAGTATCCGGATCTCCTGTTTGGTCAATCAGGAAATGACACATGAGCTTATTGAGTTTAAAAAATCGTGTGTCACCTCTTAATTTGTCCAAACAGGGATTCCAGATCCTATCTGGAATTCTAGTAATGAAATGGAAAGCACACAATGTGCCTCAAATCTCTCATCCAATTGGTAATAAAAAAGAAAATTCATATCATAAAACAACCAAAGAACCAAATAATTTCAAAAACAAACCCAATATTCCTCAAATCCTCCTGCAATTCCCACCCCTGCACCCCCCCAAACCAAAACCCAAGAGAGTTCTCCAAAAACCCCACATTCAAGAAAAGCAAGAGGACCACCAAAATCATCACTGCATAGATCACCTGCGAAGCTGCCGTTTTAAATTTCTTTGTAATTTTATCAGTTTGGATTGAAAGCTGGGTCTAGCGGTTGATCAGCTCCGCAGCTTGCCATCCTCGTGTGGGTTTGGGAAAACCCATGTGAGAGAGAGGGAGAAGTGTGAGAAGGAGAGAACAGAGTAGAGAGAGAGAGGACAAATGGAGACAATGGAGAGCAGAGGAAGATTACAGAGATGGCAAGGAGGGAAAGAGGAGAGAGAAAAACGAGAGTAGGTGCGACAGTGGATTCATAGTGGTGAAGACAGAATTTTTGTTAGAAAATTTGAAAACTACTCCAATAGTTTAAAGATAATTTCTCAAAATTTCGAGGACAATTAAAATATAAAAATAAAAGGACTCGTTGTAATAAGTCCAAACCGCGCTAAATAATCATTTACTTTTTATTTTAGGAATGAGAGTGGTATCTCGCTCTAATTTAAATAGGGCCTATATTGCATTGATCAGATACAAACAATTTCACTCATAATTAATAAATAAAGACTTATTGATTGGTTACTTGTGACGGTTTGATAAGCCACGATACTTAGTGGTAGGCATGGATAGTTGAAAATCCACTATTTAGTTATTTGTTATCATTTATGGATTGTGGTCGCTATGATAAGCATGGATGGCTGAGATTGCATCACTGACAGTCATTAACAATGCTATAAAAAGGTGAAGAGTCAATGTATAATATTCATGTTGCTTAGAATAAACAAGATCTTTTTAAATGGAGTTTCTCTAGATTTTATCCCAATAGTAGTTAGTCTCACTGTAAAATTGAGCATATCATAGTACGTCAAATATGGTTGGATCAATTCCTATTTGAATCCAAAGATATGAGGATGCCCAAATCCAAGTCGTGTTAGAGAAAGGATCGGGTTTTCTCAAAGTACCATGGAAGAGAAACATCTCCTTGAAATTCTTGTTGAGATTCTCGTTAAAACTTGTAGAAAATAATTTACTTATCTTTTAGAAGCAAGCAAAAGACAAAAATGACCTAGAGGCCTTCTTAAGATTCTCTCCTTCTATGAAAGGAAAAAGGAGATGACGAGGGGCAAAATTCCAAGAGACTAAGGGTTTGTTTCTTTTTCAATTATGACAAGAATTAGGGATTTTTGGAGTTTTTTAGACACGATGTTGTCCTCTAAAATTTGAAATGCAATGTTTCTTTCATGAGAATTTTAAATTTTAATTACCTAAAAGACCTCAAATGGCCTTTTGCGCCTGTTTCTTTATAAGAATTTCTTATAAGAATTTGCTAAAGTCGAGGTTTTTTAGATATGAGGAGAGATGTTGTCCCCTAATATTTGCAAATGTCATGTTTTTTCATAAGTATTTCAAAATTTCAGCCACTTAAAAGGTTTTAAAATGAGTTTACTTTAGATTATTTTGTATTCTGACCATGCATCGCTGGTCGAGTCTCTCTCTTTCTTTTTTTTTTTTTTTTTTTTGTTGCAACAATGAGTTCTCGATGATGGTGGTTTCATCATTACTTCATACCCTTTCTTTTTTTTTCCCTGTTAATAATAAATGATTACAGCTGTAGGATGCTGTATTTCTCCTTCTGTACTTGTTTTGTCACTATATAATTGATTTGAGGCGGCAAACACACTCACGGTTGAGTGGTGTTGGCGTTGTAATTTCACATACATTTGCGGGTCCTCAAATTTTCTTTTGGTACCCCAGCCTAGTGGGCTGGGACCCAAGAGAGCCCGCCTGCCTAAGTGGGAAGAGCAAGCGCAGCCTACACACGTGGGTAGAGAAATCCTTGGGTCCTCAAAGTTGAAGTATCACACCTGAACCAGTGTCCCAACACAAGAAAAAAACAAAGGTTAATTGGGGCAACAAGACCAAACAAGTAAAGCCCACAGGAGGTTGACTCTTGAACTAGTGGACAAGCACTCGTGCGGCTGGGTTTTCTACTGAAGGAATTTTTTTAATTTTTTTGGTTGAGCTTCGGAAGATCAAATGCTATATGATGTTGGGTCACTTTGATTAATGTTTCTTCTTTCCTTTAATTGTCTTGAATTGAATTGCAGGTGGTTTTCCTTGGTTTTCTGATGGTGACTTTGACATGGGATCTCAGTGCATTCAAAGAACTATAATAGATGTTGTGAATCTTCTATTTGCCTTAGTTTTCTTTCTGCTTTTGCTTGTGGGTTTATTTAGAAAGAATTACATTAGCGGAAACAGAACAAAGAATTGGGTCTTTGTAGTTGTATCAGCATGCTGTTTTCTTACCAGCATTGCTTACTTTGGTGCTGGTTTATGGGCTGTTATAAGGGAAAATGAGAGATTTGTGACCTTGAATTGGGTAGGGTACCCTGTGAGGGGACTGGTTTGGCTGGTCTTAGCAGCTTCTTTAAATATTCACAGAACCAAATGGGAGAGAATTCTGGTGCTCGTTTGGTGGGTGACTTTCTCTGTTCTGAGCTCTGCCTTGAATGTGGAGACATTAGTAAGAGCTCACAAGGTTCCAGTTCTAGACATTGCATCATGGCTTGTAAATTTGTTGATCCTCTTATGTTCTCACATATTATTCAGAAATCTAGTTTCCCAAAACACCCCAAATGAGTTCGTATCTCAACCATTGCTGAATGAAGATCGAAAAAGCAAAACAAGTTCTCCCAAGATTGGTTTCCTCAATCTAGTGGCATTTTCTTGGATGAACCCTTTACTGCATATTGGCTACTCAAAAACATTGGTCATCGGCGATATTCCGAGTTTAAAATTAGAAGATGAAGCGCAATTTGCATATGAGGTATTTGCTCACCAATGGGATCTCCGAAGGAAGCAGAGATCAACCACTAGTAACTTGGTCCTCCGAGCCTTGGCAAAGTGTTACATGAAAGAAATGGTATTGGTTGGATTTCTTGCATTCCTTGGAACAGCTGCGGTTGTAGCAGCCCCAATCTTACTATATGCCTTTGTGCATTATTCTGCCCATGAAGAGCAGAATCTATATGAGGGTCTCTTATTAGTAAGTCTCTTGATTATTGTCAAGACCGTTGAATCATTGTCGCAGAGACATTGGTATTTTGGTGCAAGAAGGTTTGGAATGCGGATGAGATCAGCTTTGATGGTTGCGGTTTATCGGAAGTTGCTCAAGCTTTCTAGTTCGGGTAGGAGAAAGCATTCAACAGGGGAGATTGTGAACTACATAGCAGTTGATGCATATCGCCTTGGGGAATTCCCATGGTGGTTTCACACAACATGGACTATTCCAGTGCAACTAGCATTTGCCGTTAGTATACTCTTTGGAACTGTAGGTTTGGCCGCTCTTCCTGGTCTAATTCTTCTTATCATCTGCGGGTTTTTCAACATCCCACTAGCTAAGAATTGGCAAAAATGCCAGTCCCAATTCATGGAAGCCCAAGACCAAAGGCTCCGGGCCACTTCGGAGGTCTTAAATAGCATTAAAATCATCAAGCTACAGTCATGGGAAGAAAAATTCAAGAATCTGATTGACTCTCTCCGAGACATAGAATTTAAATGGTTGAAAGAATTGCAGATAAAGAAGTCCTATGGAACAGTATTGTATTGGATGTCTCCAATGATTGTTTCGTCAGTGGTCTTAGCTTGCTGTGCTGTTTTTGGAAGTGCCCCTCTGAATGCCAGTACCATTTTCACAGTTCTTGCAACATTGCGGGTCATGTCAGAACCCTTTAGAATGTTGCCTGAGGCTCTCTCAATGATGATCCAGGTGAAGGTCTCATTGGACCGTCTCAACGTCTTCTTGCTTGATGATGAGATCCAAGAAGAGGCCGTGAACAGAATCCCGCATCAATATTTAAATTGCAGTGTCAGAATGCAAGGGGGAGTTTTCAGATGGAATCACGATGCAGTTCTTCCAACATTGAAAGGCATTGACTTGGAAATAAGCACAGGACAGAAAATTGCCATTTGTGGACCAGTTGGGGCTGGAAAATCATCACTTTTGTACGCATTACTTGGAGAAATACCCAAAATCTCAGGATCTGTAAGTCACTATTACAATTCTTAGTCCCTACTCTAGAATGCTTATAGACTATTTCGACCTCTGCAGTAATAAAAATCGCCCTTACTATTGAATTAAGTAGTAAATGAGCTCTAACAAGCATGATATTAATCATCTCATTCACATTAAAAAAAAGGACCTGATATCTAAATCAGAGGAACAGGCAAGCTGTGCTTACCCACCATACCACGCTGTTTTTTAAGGACAAACTCATGAGTTCACAATTGTTCAAACAGGCAATTAATCTGTGACTATACCTAAGGACATTAACGTTGATTTGTATGTTGCATACAGGTTGAAATTTTTGGATCAATTGCCTATGTTTGCCAGACAGCTTGGATTCAAAGTGGGACGATTCGTGATAATATACTATATGGAAAGCCAATGAACAAGAACAGATACGAGAAGGCCATAAAAGTGTGCGCTCTTGATAAAGACATCAATAATTTTGACCACGGTGACCTTACAGAGATTGGCCAGAGAGGACTTAACTTGAGTGGTGGACAGAAACAAAGGCTTCAACTAGCAAGAGCAGTCTACAATGATGCGGATATTTATCTCCTTGATGACCCTTTTAGTGCAGTTGATGCACATACAGCAGCAATCCTTTTCAATGTAAGAAAACCTCTTCTAGAATAGTTTGTATAATTTGTACTCATGCTAGGGCATTCCCTGCTATAATGGTTTGTATATTTTGTAAGAAATATGCTAATCTGTTCACCCATGCATTTGAGTAGGTTTATAAATTGGAAACTTTATCTGGGCTGGTACTTTTTCTCTACTATTTCTAAACAAACGAAAGCATGGATACATATGATCATATATTTACATGCATATGAAGGAAAAAAAAAAAAACTTGTATGCACGCATGCATAGACAAACTCTTGTTCTATTGGCCACTGAATTTAAATCGTGTAATTGCAGGATTGTGTCATGGCTGCACTGGAAAAGAAAACTGTCATTCTAGTTACTCACCGAGTGGAGTTTCTTGTAGAATCTGATAGCATTCTGGTAATTAGATCAATCACTTGCTGACTTGTTTCCCAAATTGCAAATGGTTTGAAGTAACATCTTAGCAAAAATTAATGGCTATTTTTCCCACAATGTGATTGACAAGAAGGGATCACCCACACAAGGCATCAGTTCTTATAAGTATTTTTTCCTCCTAAAACCATGATCAGAGCCAATCACAAGTGTTGATCTGCCATGGCAAAGGAAGAAAAAAGCAGAACTACAACTTAATTCTGATATCCTTGTTCGCCAAAAGAGTGGCAAAATGGGTAATCAACCTGTCCTGCCAAAAAAGTCTGGAACTCTTGCAATTTGGAATGCATCTAAAGGCCCAATATATCAATTCTTTGTTCTTTTTTTATTTACATGTTTGTTCATTAATACTTCAAGTACATTAAGTTCAGCTACATCCTAGGTTATGGAAGGTGGATGCATTACTCAATCAGGAAGTTATGCTGAGCTTCTGAAGGCTGGGACAGCATTTGAGAAGCTTGTCAATGCTCACCATGATGCAATGACTGTGTCTGAATGTGTGAACTCAGAACAGATGGGCGAAGCACAAAATGCAGGTGGGAATCAAATGTGCTCAACAGGTGTACAGCTCCGTAGAGAAAACAGTGAGGGGGAGATTTCAGTCCAGGGTGTGTCAAAAGGCCAGCTAACTGAAGACGAAGAGAAGGAGATAGGAAATGTTGGATGGAAGCCATATGTTGATTACATCTGTGTATCAAAGGGAACCATTCTCTTCGCTTCTTATGTATTGCTACAGACAGTTTTTGTCATTCTACAATCTGCATCAACCTATTGGCTGGCAGTAGCTATTCAAATCCCTCACATTGGAAGTGCCATTTTAGTAGGCGCTTACGCAGGAATTTCGGCATTCTGTTGTATCTTTGTGTACCCTAGGGCCTTGACCGCGGCCCATCTAGGACTCAAGGCTTCAAAAGAATTCTTCTCGGGTTTCATCAATTCAATGATCAAAGCTCCAATGTTATTTTTTGATTCAACCCCTATTGGGAGAATCTTAACAAGGGTAAGAATTCCCATAGTTCTCCCTAAGAAATAAAGGTGAATTCAGATATACCTGAAATTTCCATGTGTTTGGAATTTTTGGTAGAACCAATGATTATCCATTCCACCCTACATAGAAATCAGAGATGACCCCACAGAAACCATTCTGTTGACCTTTACATGCCATATTCATATTTTCCATTGAAACTAAAAATGGTTTTGGGGTGGCAAAGGTTTGAGACATGAGTATGACAATGAATAAAACATCATTTCTTTCGAAATCATCAGCACATAAATTGCACGTTGGTACATTGGAAAACATTTGCAACTGTCTACTTATGTCGCCTAGAAATAGAATGTCTTTTAGGCCAAGCAATTGTATCAACATCTTAATTTGTCTATAAGCTTATTAACATCTGTATCAGTATATGTGGATAAGACCCTGGCTTTTCATGTTGCATGGCTCTTGGTTGCATGCAGGCATCTTCAGATCTTAGGGTCGTGGATTTTGACTTACCTTACACAATAGCTTATGTAGTGGCTGGGGCAATCGACATTGTAATGACCATACTTATTATGGCCACAGTGACATGGCAAGTTCTAATTGTGGCGATTCCTGTTATTTTTGCTGCAAGATATGTTCAGGTGAAGTCTCTTCTATCTATATTTTTATTTAATTCTCGACCTCTTCTTTTGTTTGTAGAAAAGAACAAGAATTCGATAGCTCATCTTATCCAATTCTACACTTTTTCTTTTTTTTCGGAAAGGGATACTATCTAGCCTCTGCAAGGGAGCTAGTTCGAATTAATGGGACAACCAAGGCTCCTGTTATGAACTATGCAGCAGAAACATCACTTGGTGTGGTCACTATAAGAGCTTTTGCTATGATGGAGAGGTTCCTCCACAACCACCTTAAGCTCATTGACACCGATGCAACTCTTTCCTTCCATACGAACGCAGCCATGGAATGGGTACTTGTACGGGTGGAAGCACTACAAAATCTTACCATATTCACTGCAACACTTCTCCTTGTTTTGCTTCCTACTGGTACTATACCTCCAGGTAATTGCTAATGTTGACGGCTTTTTCTGTGTACTTGTATTGAATTCTAAATTGAAATAGAGAAGGGCAGCCTGTGATTAGCTTCCTTGGTTGAAACCATGAAGACATGGCCTTCAAAGTTGGGCATGTCCATGAAGACATGAAGACTAGAAGTATTGAAATTTGATTTTAGAGCGTAGTCCCATAAGAAGTGTAGCAAGCAAAGCAATACAGTTTGATCTCTTTAATGAACAACTAGGCACAATTTAATTCAATACAGTATCAAACAGTGTCAATGCAGGTAATTTGGAGTATAAAAATGCGGCTTTATTAGTGAAGTGGTGGTGGAGGTTTGGAGATGAGAGGGAGGCTCTTTGGAGGAAGGTTATTGCTGACAAGTATGGGTGGACAATTCGAGGTGGTGGCCTAATCCGGGTCGTAGATCTCGTAGATCGAGTTTGTGGGGTGCAATTGCTTCAGTTGTGGATTTGTCTTCTGTTAGTGGGGAAGTGTTGTCCAAAGGGGTGGGTTTTGTGGTGGGGGATGGGAGGGCTCTTAGGTTTTGGTTGGATGATTGGGTTGGGGTGGGTCCCTTATGTGAATTGTTTCCTAGGGTCTTTAGATTAGTGTCCAATAAGGAGTTTGTTGTCAGTGAGTGTTATGAGGTGAGGGATGGTTGTACTTTATGGGATGTGACCTTTAGAAGAAGTCTTCGTTTGTCAGAGGATGTCCAGTATGGGGAATTGTTGAGTCTTCTCTCTAATGTTTTTTTGTGCGAGGTTTCTAAGAATTTTAGGATTTGGAAGCCATCCATATAAGGAGAATTCTCCGTGAAAGCCTTCTACTCGGCTTTGGAGGGGAACCATCACCCTAGAGCTCCTTCTTCCCTTGTTTGGACGGGTTTGGTTCCTCCCCGAGTAGAGGCTTTTTGTTGGTTAGCAATGGTAGCTAAGATCTCAACGGCGGATAACTTGAGGAGAAGAGGACTGACATCACCCACCATCAATGACACTTGTGTAATGTGTCATAAGGAGTTGGAATCGGTAAACCATCTTCTTCTTCATTGTGAGTTTACATCCAGTGTTTGGGGCCATTTTATTGGTAGGTGCGGTGTTGATTGGTGTTGTTCTGAGAAGATTGCTAATGTGGCAGAGTCTTGGTTGGGAGGTTGTTTTGTTGGTTGTGGTCGTATTCTTTGGAGGATAACTCTATTTGCTATTTTGTGGTCCATTTGAAATGAAAGAAATGATAGAATTTTTAGGGGATCCTCCTCAACTTCTGCGGAGTTGATTTCTAAGATTACTTTAACGATCGCGAAGTGGGCTTTGGGTAGAAAGGAATTCTCTAATTTTTCTCTTCACGACATACTTATTAATTGGGAATCATATATGGGGTGTGGCCCAATCAAAGTAAGAAAATCTATTCTTTGGTCTCCTCCTCCTATTGGTTTGTTTATATTCAATGTTGATGGGGCCGTCAGAGGGAAGCCTGAACCAGCTGGTGTTGGAGGGGTACTTTGAAATTGCAATGGGGACGTTTTATTTATGCTCTCTAAATATGTGGGGGTTTGTGACTCTAATGAAGCTGAAGTTTTAGCTATTCTGGAATCTCTTCGATGTTTTTCGAGGTACTACCATGGCGATTTTATTGTGGAGAGTGATTCTTCTAATGCAGTGAGTTGAGTTTCGAACCGGAAGGCTTATCCATGAAAATTTCAGTTCCTCTTCAATGAAATCCGGATTTTATCCACCGCCATTAATGTTAGCTTTCAGCATAAGAGCAGGTCATCAAACATGATGGCGGACGCTTTAGCCAAGTAAAGTGTTGAGAGAGTTTCCCCTTTGGAGGGTTTTATTATGTAGTTGTGGTGTGAGAGGGTACATTACTCTTGTTCTTTTGTGTTTCTTTCTCCTTTTCTTTTTCTCTTGTACTCTTTATTTGTATTATTTTCTCTTTTAATAAAAGTTATTGTTACCGATCAAAAAAAAAAAACCAGTGTCGATGCAGGTTTTAGTTTTCCTTCATCCTTTCTACTCTAGTACTAAACATCTAATTGATTTGAATGGTGTTTTCAGGATTCGTGGGATTGTCACTTTCTTATGCTCTAACACTGACATATACCCAAGTGTTTCTAACTCAATGGGACTGCAATTTAGCAAACTTTATTGTCTCAGTGGAACGGATGAAACAATATATGCATATTCCACCAGAGCCTCCAGCTATCATTGATGATAAGAGGCCACCCCCTTCATGGCCCTCTGAAGGGAGAATTGATTTACATGATCTTAAAGTAAGGAAATCTAAGTAACCTTTTGTGCCATTCACTTATAAATGGTAGGTCTCAAGTTTCTGATGCTGTCTGTAACTCGTTATTCTCAGATAAAATATCTTCCAAATGCTCCCCTTGTCCTGAAAGGAATCACATGCACTTTTCAAGCAAGGAACAGAGTGGGAGTCGTCGGAAGAACAGGCAGTGGGAAAACAACACTCATAAGCGCTCTATTCCGTCTCGTAGAACCTGTTGGTGGAACAATTCTTATCGATGGTCTTGATATTTGTTCCATGGGTCTGAAGGATCTTAGAATGAAACTCAGTATAATTCCCCAAGAGCCAGCACTCTTTCAGGGCAGCGTTCGCAGCAACTTAGACCCACTAGGCCTTTACAGTGACCATGAAATATGGAAGGTGCAAACTGATCTTTATCCTGGAAAATCTATGTTGTTTTGCGCTGAATCTGATTTTACATTTTAAGTCTTAATCTATGATTTCTAGATACAGAAGGAACGCAACATGGGTATACACTTTCTGCGTTTTTACATACATGTGTTATAGTTCTCATTTTCTTGAATGCTTAAAGATCTGAATAACAGAAGAATTGAGAATCAGAAATTAGGCTATAAGACCGGTTTTAGCAACTGGTTACAGTTAGATTCTCCCACATGACTAACATCACTCCACTCATTGCAGGCATTAGAAAAATGCCAATTAGCAGACACAATCCGTAATATTCCCAACCTTCTCGATTCAACTGGTATGCCAATTCCTTCATCAACTAGATAATTTCTCTATGAATATACAAATAAGGCAAGTTGGATTTTCTCATTTGTTCCAATCAACAGTGGGCAATGACGGTGAAAATTGGAGCGCCGGTCAGCGCCAGCTTTTCTGCCTGGGCCGCGTATTGCTAAAGAGAAACAGAATTCTAGTCTTGGATGAAGCCACCGCATCCATAGACTCTGCAACTGATGCTGTCCTTCAGAAAGTAATCAGACAGGAATTTGCAAGCTGCACTGTAATAACTGTAGCTCATAGAGTTCCAACAGTTACAGACAGTGACATGGTCATGGTTCTTTCCTATGGTATGCCATTTTCTTAGACATAATCTCCTTAAAGAAATTAATCTCATTCAATTACAACTCTGTGATATGTAGAATAATTTTTGTTGAAAAAAATGTTCAAAGAAACAGTTTGCTTGTGCTTAGTCATTTTATGTTACTAATTGTCAATTCTGGTGTTTTGCAGGGAAGTTAATTGAATACGACAGGCCGTCAAAGCTTATGGAAACCAATTCCTCCTTTTCTAAGCTTGTGGCTGAGTACTGGACCAACTCTAAGAGGAACCCCATGCAAAATCTAAGCAACACCCCTTGAAGTGGCAGATCAGAAAACAAATGGGTGCATGTTCAATATGAAATAACTGTTAGAATTTTCAATTTTTGTGGTCTTTTAATAAGCTACAAGGATTTTTTGTATTGAAGAAGAATTATTTCACCCAGTCAAGTAAGGAAATTGTATTATTTAGATTCACTCTTATAAGAGATGAACACTATAATTAGCTATTGTGTTTATCATCTTGGCAATCCGAGTTCATCCTGGCTTCAACAGCTTCATTAGGCTAGGTGCATGTTCCCTCCAATTTATTATATGCTATTCTGGTTTTACCATCAAGAGTTGTTACTTAGTGACCTGCTTGGCATACCAGCTTGTCTAGCCTCACTTGAGTTCAATTTATTTATTTTGTCAAATTAGGAAAATGGTTAAAGAGTCTTTATCTCTTTCACACCTTTCACAAGATATTTCCACGTATGAAATTCCAACAGTATCCTATCTTTGAAAATTTTAAACTATTTACATTCACATACCTTTTATCAATTGACATTATTCTCAATTTAATACTGATTTGACTATTAAGCATTGTTGGGTTTCAGTCACAATTATTCGTTTAGACTATTAAACATTAAGAGTTATAATTATCTAATTAAAAAGGATATTTATTGGCGCATATCCTTAAAGTTTCATGCATATAAAACTAACTATGTGAATTGGTTGGCGCATCCCAAGCAACTCTACAGACGAGAAAGTGTATCCTTATTAACAAGGAGTGCACCCTCTTTTGCACCAACAAAAATAAAACTAAAAAAAAAGGGATTAGAAGCAATTGTGTAACATTTATTGCTGATGCATTAAGTACAACACATAATTTAAATTATTAAATATAGATATAATGAACCAAGTATGTGTCTATGGGTTTTTAGGATATTTTGTAATGCCTAGGTGGGTATGAAATTGCTTTCATATTCCCATTTTATTACTACTAAGTGATTGTGATAAGGGTCATTTTAATATATATATATATATATATTATATAAAATAAATAAAAATAAGAGTGCTAAGCGAGTCCAAGTCCAGCCCTAGGGCTAGAAAGAGTGACAACTTGTTAACTCAAATGGTCAGATTTAATTCGAAGGGTGTTGATACAAAATCTTTGGTGGTGGTACTAGAAAAAGGGCAAGGCAATTTCTAATGTCTTTTCTGTGCGATGTAGTTCAGTAATAGGCAACCCCTATGCTGTCATTCATCTAAGTCTATGTTGCACAGGATTGACTATCATAGGGCTATATTGAATAACATGTAATCTAATAAATGTGAGGCATACATGATTCCATCTCTAGATCTGATCATCTAAAAAGCATTATTCGCGAGGGACTTACAACTCTAGACCACTTTATGCTATGTATATCTAATTGATAGGATACGATGCGACTCATTTTCTTAATTATCAAGTGAGTAAGAAACCTTTTAATTTTGGGGGATTCGGCGCGGGTCCCTGAATCAGTCATGAGAATTGTATCCAGGGACCTCTCGCCGAAATATGTCTAGCTGCATGGACTATAGGCCTTAGAGGAAAAGTTAATGGACTGGAGGCCTTACAAGTACTATATGAGGGACCTTTTGCTAATTATCTCTTTAACTTTCTAAGTCCATAAGTTAACAAGAAAGTAAAGAGGAGGGACCCGTATGCCTTCGGTCTTCCAGGTGTGGGACCCACCTTGGGCATGTGTTCATGTGGACTATGCTTAAGCACAATTACTTCAATAGACTCTATTTTAAGATATCATTTCATAACCTTAGATTAGGCAGTTATCAGCATCCATCGATATGAGATTCTGGAAATAGTTAATCTATGAAGCCTTTTCTTTTGTAGGGGGCAGGGCCAATGATTCTTTTACATAATATGGAATCAAAGGATAACTAAAGTGGGATTCAGTGCAAGACATGTGACATGAAGTTGAAGCCCATTGTTCCTATTATATAAAAGAAGGTTTTGTAAATTATTTATACATAAAAGAACGGTCTCATTGGTGTTGCTTGTTATTTGATTAGAGACCATGAATTTCAATTTATTTGTTGCTTCTATATCAACTGTCTACTAACATTTCCCTATTTTAGACAACTATTAGCATATGATATGGATTTTTAAAAAATTATAAATAGGAAGTTAGTTTAACAAATCCCCTATTTTCTTTGTTTGGAAATTAATTGGGTGGTAGTTATGAACGCAAAAAACAATTGAAAATCATTGTCATTGATCACCAAGTAGCCAGCAAAGCTAATGAAGTTAATTTTGTAAACATAGATAAAATGTTTTATCTACCAAATCCTCTTTTATATAATAGGCTACTCAGCTTTTAACTATATGTCACATATCTTGTGTTCAACTCTCAATATAGTATAAAATGTTTTACCAAAAAAAATCAAATATAATTACAGTAGTCCATATTGCGTGAAGGACCTCAACCATGTGCATTTTTCCAAGGGCTTTTGAAATTAGCCATCATAAAAATCTCATATCTAATGTCTAATGCCTCAATATTAGGCCACCAAATGGATGATCAAATATAGATCTTACACTTCCACTCATACTCCATTGCTTTAGGTTGAAACTGCAACATCTGGTAACATTTTGTTGATTGCTAAATCAAAAGCCTTCTTACATCCACTAGAGCAAGGGGCACTCACAAACTCTGCCACATGTTCTTCTATAAAAAAGACATAAAACACTTTCTATTAAACGTTTTCAGCAGAGGATCTAGTTGCAAAATGTGCAGAAGACCTTGGAGGGAGCTTTCTACTGCAGTGTATAAATGAAGGTTGGACCCTTCAGCACTTGAGGTCGATTTGATGGCTTTAAAATATATGTATTTGCATATACCAAATTTATATGTTCTCCCTTTTCTAGATTAGAGAGCTAGAGGCATGACCTGCTTGGGCAATACACTCCATAGAAATTCTCTATCAATTTCTTTAATGGAATGCTTCTCAGATGTGGTTTGTCTCCAACTAAATTAGACAGATCAGAATCAGATCTTAGTTTAGAACCTAAAATAAACACAATCATCTCAGTCTTGGGATTTGTGGGCTGTGAGGGCACAACAACATAGTTATCAGAACTTAATGGACTTATGGGCCGCATAATTTGTGCTAACGTTTTGGTCAACAAGGTTTGAACTAATAATAGAGTTTCATTTAATATGGACATGTGATGGAAAGTGATGGTGGATTTCATAATGAAATATATGGATCAACAAGAAACAGTCCTAAACTAATTAACGCATGGGACATGAGGTGAAAGTGAACCATGTGTGGCCACTTTTTTTTTTCCTTCGAAGTGCAATATAAATATTTGGAAGTGGACAGAGTTATGGCGACTTGGACAAGGGCTACTATCATGTAAGGCACAAGCTTCTTCTCACATGAAAAGCCACTTAAAATTCTGTAAGTACCCAATGACAGAGAAGGGGGAGTAATGTGACATCCACGCCACCCAAGTTCACTTTAATTTGGTAAATGAAACCAAGTTCACTGTTGTTAAAAGGCTCGTGTTGTTCAATCTCTCTCCCTCTCTCTTCTACACGCAAGTCACTAGTGCTGTTCAATCTCTACTCTTCAACTGGTACTGCTTGCACTTGTACCAATAAGAAAAAGCTGATACTTCTTCCAACAGGCAATAGAAACCAGATATCCTGCAAGGATGGTTTCTTTAGAAGGTTTGCAAGGTACCCATTTCTTGGTTTTTGGTGACTGATTGCTTAACATTAATTTAGGTTCTATGGAGGGGTACGGTTTTAAAAGATGGATTTTTTTCTCTTCTTTTTCTTCTTTTTTTCCCCCCTTTCCTTTTCTTTTCCTGAAATGTTTCTTCTTGTGTTATGTTCACATAGAAGCTAGAATGTGATGTTTCTTTCACTTTCAGGGATATGCTCCACATTCACTCTATTTTGATTCAATCAGTCAATCTCAATTATTGCATTTTATTTTCAATATGTTAACCCCTCCTTGTTACCAAAGTTGAGATAATTTCTCATAAATATTCGTGAAGTTTTTATAGATTAAAATGTCCTTAACTATGTAATATTGTATATCATATTTTTGCGATTTTACAAATTTTTAATTTGTACAACATCTTTTTATAGTTTCCCTCTTGTTGGGTTAAAAAAGGAATAGATCTATGCGATATCGCTTGATTTATGATTTTATCCCATATTACAAGGTTAAGGGCTTTTCAGTCCATAAAAACTATGAAGAATATCTAACTTTCGCCACCAAACATAGTAGTGCTTGCAATGCCACAACCCTAGCTTCTCTTTCCACATCAATTTTTCTGTGACCAATATATCTCCTATGTAAATTTACCTAAAAAGACATCTGTCCAAAATCTTTCCCTCTCCAACTTCTTTCGACACTCACCTACCCCAAAACCCAGCCGAGTCACATCCGTCCCCTCCGGTAGCACCACCGGAGGGGGAGAGGGAGTGAGAAAGGGAGAAGGAGATGGAGAGAGGGCAGAGGGCGGCTACAAGGAGACACAGAGAGTGGGGAAAGAAGGGGAGTGAACCCAGAAAATGAGGGTGGAGGGGTTAAGATACTTTGGCAACAATCGGGTGTGTAGAGAGAAGTCCTGAGAATTTTTAACTTAAGTTGGGTGTATAGGAAGAAGGGATATGAAAAAAGAAGCTTGGGTTGTGGCATTAGCAGCTCTCCAAACAGAGTTATTAATGAAGGACAAAACCCGTTTTTCACAATTTCAGCCCTTTCACCCTTGACACTTTAGTTTTAGTTGTGAAAATGGGCCCACCTTAATAAGAATTGAAACATGCACCCTTTGTAACTGTTTCATGCCCACCTTTAGGAACTTTAAGTTGGGCTCACGTCTATTGAGTCCGCATTTTAAGATTCACAATATGGGGCTCACCTTTAGGAATTAGAATATTGGGCCCACCTTTAGGAATCACAATGCATACCCACTTCTAGAAATTACAATATAAACTTACATAGAATTGTTGTACATAAGACACACCTTAGAAATTACTACATCAGACCCACCATTAGGAATTAGAACATGGGCCCACTTTTATAAATTTCAAAGTAATGTCGCTTTGTTGGGTGCCTAAATTGTATCAGACACTTGGGGACTGTTTTTTAGGAAACGTTAAAAGTAAGATTTTATTTTATAGTTTATAGTAGATAGAGTGTTTCATAAACATCTAACTATATTGAGGATTTTACGGGAAAAAGTTTTGAAATTTGGTCATTTCTCGTGAAGGGTTCCCGCAGATTGTGCAGCACGAACGGGTTTGTCAAGACTTCTTCCTCTTTCTTTTTTTAAACGTTGATGGGGGATGGCAACTCTGATTTCATCCCTTGAGGGCCCACCTCCTGGATGCATCACAAGGGCAAGCACGTGGAAATATATTTGAAATCAATATTTAAAATCACTTTTAGATTAAAAAGGGAAATTTTTGGCCCATGGGCCAGGCCGGCCCATGAAGGCACGGCCTGTAGCCTGCCTACTGGCTGTACTGGGCCAGGCCATGCTTCCCATCGGCACGGCCCGTGAACTTTCATGGCTCATCCCGTGCCAGCCCGTGCGATGGCTAGGCCGTCAATAAACGGCCCATTTGACACCTTGTGGGCCGTACAATGGAGCCCATGAATTTCCAGGGAGTCCACGTTTCCTAAATGTGGGCTTCAATAAAACTAACCGAATGAGGAGGGAAAGAAAAATAAGAGGTAAAGGAGAGGAGAAAAAGAAAGGCTCCTAGTAGCAGCAGCATTTCAGCAGGTACATGGTTCAGTTGTGGCAGGTGATGATGTGATGACAGACTATTGATGCTTATAAACAAATCTAGATTCTGAGCTTCCAACCATTGTATCTTTGGCCCTTTTCTCTGCTAAATTGTGCCACAAGAGGTTTTGCACCTGTGGATTTTTATTTTTGCTATTGAAAGAAATCAAGCATTCCTACCTTTTTCATGGGAAATTGAAATCCTCTCTCTCGGAAGAAAAAAAAAAAGGGCTTCAGTTTTCCATTTCCACATGGGAAAAACAATGTTGCATCCAATGGCATAAAAATAAGGCAACACTGAGGATCAATGCAATTTTCCTATGTATCGCTGAATCCTCTTGTCACACAAACAAACTGAAATTAGGAAAACACGAACGTAGGGTTTTTAACATAGTTATTGGAATTGCTATTAATGAATGGGAAATACAAAAGAAAATCTTCTTGAGTTTTTTTTTTTTTAGAAAAAGGCCCCTGTATGTTTAGACAACCTAAAAAATGCTTGACTTTTATATTTTTACAAAAGGCCCCTAATATCGATAAGATAAGGCTTGTATTAAAATTATAAAAATATGTAACATCAAACCATTCAAATCATCCTAGCCTTTCACTTTAGACCCTGGAAGTATAAGGAGAGAAATTATATTTTTATCTTTTAATTCAAGGAATAAGTCATTTGAGTTCTTTAAGGGTAAATCAGTAAAAAAAAAAAGGACTTCTGGTTACTTCTCGTGCAGTCTGTTAGTTGAGGAGGATTTTATCAGAATACAAAGTATGGGGCCTTTTTTAGGTTAAGTGTGTTAATAACCAGAAACACCAAAAGCTTGAAACTATATAGAGTCTTATCTCTCTCTCTTTCTCTCTCATCTATTTGTGCACTGCTTTTTTTTCACTACTGCTCTTCGAAATTCACCATGCCTCGAAAAGAATTTCAGGCAAGTTAGGTACCATTGGGGGATCTATTATAGCCACAAGATTGGGCTTAATTAAACAACATTGTTTGGATCTCATGATTTAAATTTCTCATAAAAAAGCTAGACTAGATATGGTCATTTGTGATTCGAATAATTAAACTATTCCGTCTATCTGCTGGGATTCGAATTCGAACAGCCTCCCATTCGAGAGGGGGTGTTGATATACATTGTTATGCCATTTGCTATAAGCTCTAGCTTTTGGTTTTACTAGTTATTAAGATGGTATTAGAACCAAATGTCACAAGTTCGAAATCCCTAGGAGGCATGTCACCTCCATCTATCTGTTCCGTTTGTTTGGTGGGTTTCCGCGGCTTTGTGTAAAAAAAAAAAACTAAACTCAAGCAATTTTCTTCTGTGATTTCATTCCTAAGTACTTGAGAAACCTATGGGAAATTATCAAGATGCTAATGAAACTATATAGACTCTTACCTCTCTCTCTTTCTCTCTCATCTATTTGTGCACTACTTTTTTTTTTTTTTTTAACTGCTGCTCTCCGAAATTCATCATGCCTCAGAGAGAATTTCAGGCAAGTTAGGTACCATTGGGGGACAAGATTGGGCACATAGGCCAAACAAACATGAACCTAAAACATTTTTCTAAAAGGTTAACATTAGAACTGCTAGTTGATGAGAGCCTTTGGCAAAAAAATAAAAAGAAAAAAAAAATAAAAAAAGAATACCTTCAAATCCTCAAAGACAAAGTAGAATTATCTTATTGTAATTCAATTATTTGGTTTCTTGCAATGAAAAACTGTCACATTAACATAATAATGAAAAACTCCTTAAAACAGAGCCCTAGCCCTCTTGGATCACAGCTATATTCATGTTCTGTCCTAAAGCAATTGGAAAACGAAAATGCTATAGTAAAAGAAATTATATACATGACACATTTGTATGGGATTAACATTTACACTAAAAGGGCCTATTTATTTGTATTGAAAACGGTTGGAATTGTATACATAGGAATTCACAGTCAAATGAACTCTACCGAAGGATTATTAAAGAGGTGAAGGGTGAAGGATACATGGTGAGAGGGGTGAAAGATATAAGGTGGAGATGTAGAAAGGTCCTTCACTTTACAATGAATTGAATTACTAAGGTGATGGTCGGGTATACATTTGTCATCTACTTTTGATTCTATTTCTCAGAAAGAAAAGGTAATTTGATGGTTATTTTTTTTCATATTCACCTCTGATCTTCATCGTTTAACCATATATGGTATGAATCCTATATCTTCAATTCCCATTTATTCCAATGCAAACAAACAGGCTCTAAATAACATTGAGTTTCAATGAATTTGACGGGAAATTAAGAGCAGTCGATGCAAATGGTTGTGCTTGAACTATAAACTTCCTTGAACCATAGTAACAAGAACAGTTGCTGCTCATTATTTTCTGTGAGAATCATCTGCACAAAAGTGTGCCGTTTGTCCAATAACCCACAAGACCTGTTTTGTTGGGGAGTAACTTGTTTTTGGAATGAGGGAGGGAGGATTCTGGTGCAATATTCATTATAGATAAGTAATTGAGTGGTATGGAACTGTGGGAAGACAGAATCATCGACCAGGGTTGTACACTTGTCGATACTGGATAGGATGTGAAGAGAGTCATCAACCCCCTCTCGCAACTTTTTCATGTATCCTTGTGTAGTAGGACTATTCTAAAAAAAACTTGAATTTTGCTAAGTGTAGAATCCATGTGTTTTGATCATGTTTTCAACTGGCAGACATAAATATCCATGGTATCCTTCTTTTTTCCTGTTGATGTGATGACTTCAGTAGGATGCTGCTGTATTTATCCTTTTGTTCTTGTTGTACAATGATTGATCGAGGCAACAAGACCAAAACAAGTACAACCCCAGGAGCTTGACTCTTGGACTACTGGACTACTTGACAAGCACTCGTGTGGTTGGCCTTTTTTAGTGAAGGATTTTTTTTCCTTCTTTTTTGGGTTGAATTTTCGTGACGATCGAATGCTACATGATATTGGGTTACACTGATTTGAATTTGCAGGTGGCTTTCCTTGGATTTGTGATGTTGACTTTGATATGGGATCTCAGTGCATTCAAGGAAGTCTAACAGATGTTGTGAATCTTCTATTCGCCTTAGTTTTCTTTCTGGTTTTGCTTGTGGGTTCGTTTAGAAAGAATTACATTAGCGGAAACAGAACAAAGAATTGGTTCTTTGTAGTTGTATCAGCTTGCTGTTTTCTTACTAGCATTGCTTACTTTGGTACTGGTGTATTGGTTGATATAAAGAGAAATGAGAGACTTGTGACCTTGAATTTGGTAGGCTGCCTTGTTAGGGGATTGGTTTGGCTGGTCTTAGCAGCTTCTTTAAATGTTTACAGAACCAAATGGGAGAGAGTTCTGGTGCTGGTTTGGTGGGTCACTTTCTCTGTTCTGATCTCTACCTTGAATGTGGAAAAACTAGTAAAAGCTCATCAGGTTCCATTTCTAGACATTGCATCATGGCTTGTGAACTTTTTGCTCCTCATTTGTGCTTACAGATTATTCAGAAATCTAATTTCTTAAAACACCCTGAACGAGTTCTTATCTCAACCTTTGCTGAGGGAAGATCAAAAAAGCCAAACAAATTTGCCCAAGATTGGTTTCCTCAATCGAGGGGCATTTTCTTGGATGAACCCTTTATTATGTATGGATACTCGAAAACATTGGTCCTGGACGATATCCTTAGTCTAGAATCAGAAGATGAAGCACAATTCGCATATGAGGTATTTGCTCATCAGTGTGATCTTCAAAGGAAGCAGAGCGCAAGTAATAATAACTTGGTTCTCCGAGCCTTAGCGAAGTCTTACATGAAAGAAATGGTATTTGTTGGATTCCTGGCATTCCTTAGAACGGTTGCAGTTGTAGCTGCCCCATTCTTACTAATACGCATTAGTGCGTTATTCTGCCCATGAAGAGCATAAACTGTACGAGGGACTCTTATTAGTAGGTATCTTGATTATTGTCAAAATCATCAAATCATTGCTGCAGAGACATTGGTATTTTGATGCAAGGAGGTTTGGTATGAGGATGAGATCAGCTTTGATGGTTGCGGTGTATCGGAAGCTGCTCAAGCTTTCTAGCTCAAGTAGGAGAAAGCATTCAACAGGGGACATTGTGAACTACATAGCAGTTGAAGCATATCGCCTTGGGGAATTCCCATGGTGGTTTCGCACAACATGGACTGCTCCATTGCTACTAGCTTTTGCCATTACTGTAGTCTTTGGGACTGTAGGCTTGGCCACTCTTCCTGGTCTAATCCCTCTTATCATCTGCGGGCTTTTCAACATTCCATTAGCTAAGAATTGGAAAAATTGCCAGTCCCGATTCATGGAAGCCCGAGACCAAAGGCTCCGGGCCACTTCAGAGGTCTTAAATAGCTTTAAAATCATCAAGCTACAGTCATGGGAAGAAAAATTCAAGAATCTGATTGACACCCTCCAAGACAGAGAATTTAAATGGTTGAAAGAGTTCCAGATCAAGAAGTGCTATGGGGTAGTATTGTTTTGGCTGTCTCCCATGTTTGTTTCATCGGTGGTCTTAGCAGGCTGTGCTGTTTTTAGAAGTGCCCCTTTGAATGCCAGCACCATTTTCACGGTTCTTGCGACGTTGCGGGTTATGTCAGAACCCGTTAGAATACCGCCTGAGGGGCTCTCAATGATGATTCAGGTGAAGGTCTCATTGGACCGTCTAAACGTCCTGTTGCTTGATGATGAGATCAGAGAAGAGGATGTAGAGATAATCCCATATCAAAATTTAAATCACAGTGTCAGAATACCAGGGGCAGTTTTCGGATGGAATCCAGGTGTAATTCATCCCACATTGAAAGGTAATGACTTCGAAATAAGCACAGGACAGAAAATTGCCATTTGTGGACCGGTTGGGGCTGGAAAATCATCACTTTTATATGCATTACTCAGAGAAATACCCAAAATCTCAGGATCTGTAAGTCACAACTTGAATTCTTATTCTTGAAAGCTTAGACTTGTTTGGACCTCTGCAGTAATAAAAATTGCTCCTACTCTTGAATTTAATAGTAAATAAACTCTATTGGACCTGGTATTAATCATCTCATTGATGTCAAAAAATGGCCAGTCTAAATGCGAGGAACAGGTAAAACGTGCTTACTTAGCCAGCCATACCACCCTTTTCTAACGACAAACACTTGAATTCACAAGTTTTCAAAAAGGCAATTAATCTGTGACTACATCTGAGGACACTAAAATTGATTTGTTTGTTTCATACAGGTTGAAATTTTTGGATCCATTGCCTATGTTTCCCAGACAGCTTGGATTCGAAGTGGGACAATTCGCGATAATATACTCTATGGAAAGCCAATGGACAAGAACAGATATGAGAAGGCAATAAAAGTGTGTGCTCTTGATAAAGACATCAATAATTTTGACCATGGTGACCTTACAGAGATTGGACAAAGAGGGCTCAACTTGAGTGGTGGACAGAAACAAAGGCTTCAACTAGCTAGAGCCGTGTACAATGATGCGGATATTTATCTCCTTGATGACCCTTTTAGTGCAGTTGATGCACATACAGCATCAATCCTTTTCAATGTAAGAAAACGATTTTTAGAATAGTTTGTATATTGAGTACTCATGCTAGAGCATTCCCGGCTATGATGATTTGTATATTTAAAATTATTTATAGTCTGTTCACCCATGCATTTTTGTAGGTTTCTAAATTGGAAACTTCATTAGGGGTGGTACTATTCCTCTACTATTTCTAATTTAATGCAAACTGAAAACATGGATACATCTTAACATATACATACAAGTATGTGCACCAAGGAAGTATATTTGCATGCATGCATAAACACACACTTGTTCTACTAGTTGCTGAATTTAAACCAGGGTAATTGCAGGATTGTGTCATGGCTGCTCTGGAAAAGAAAACTGTAATTCTAGTGACTCACCAAGTGGAGTTTCTTGTAGAATCTGACAGCATTCTGGTATTTAGACTAATCACTTGATTGCTTGTTCCTCAAATTGCAAATGGTTTTAACATTTTAGCAGAATAAATGGTTATTCTTTCCGCAGTGTGTTTGACAGAAGGGGATCAGAATCACCCACACAGGTGTAATGTCTTTCATGGATCTTTTCCTTCCAAATCCATCTTAGAGCCAATCACAAATGCAGATTTGGCAAGATAATGTAAGGGAAAAAAAAAAAGACAGAATTAGATCTTACTTCTGATGTCGGTGCTTGCTAATAAGATAGCGAAACGGGTAACCAACCTTTTGTACCAAAATTTTTTGAAACTCTTGCAATTTTAGAATGCATGAAAGGAGAAATATATCAATTATTTTTCTTTTTTCTTTACGTGTATGTTCATTACTACTTTACATAGATTAAGTTCAGCTACATCGCAGGTTATGGAAGGCGGACAAATTACTCAATCAGGAAGTTATGTCGAGCTTTTGAAGGCTGGGACAGCATTTGAGCAGCTTGTCAATGCTCACCATGATTCAATGACAATGTTTGATAGCGTCAACATGGAACAAACGGGTGAAGCAGAAAAGGCAGGCGGGAATCAATTGGCCTCAACTGGTTCAGAGATCAGTACAGAAAACAGTGAGGAGGAGATTTCAGTCAAGGGTGCATCGAAATTCCAGCTAACCGAAGACGAAGAGAAAGAGAAGGGAAATGTTGGATGGAAGCCATATATTGATTATATCTGCGTATCGAAGGGAACCATTCTCTTTGCTTCTTTTGTATTGCTAAACACACTTTTTATCATTCTACAATTTGGCAATAGCTGTTCAACTCCCTCACATTGAAAGCGCATTTTAGTAGGCATTTATGCAGGAATTTCAACCTTCAGTTGTATCTTAGCGTACGAAGGGCCTTGGCTTTGGCCCATGTAGGACTCAAGGCTTCAAAAGAATACTATTCACGATTGATGAATTCAGTGTTCAAAGCACCGATGTTGTTTTTTGAATCAACCCCAGTTGGGAGAATCTTAACAAGGGTAAGAATTCCCATAGTTCTTTTTAAGAAATAAAGGTGAACTTGGATATACCTGAAACTTCCATATGTGGGAACAATTTGGTCAAACAAATGATTATCCATCTGATCATGCATAGAAATCAGAGATGACCCACACTGGAAGTCATTCTGCCGTTCTTTACATGCCAAATCAGTATTCATATTGGTATGAAAAATGGCTTAGGTGTGGTAAAGATTCATGCAAACTAATATTAGAATCAAGAACCAGCATTCAGCCAAAATTATCAGCACACAACTTGCACTTTGGTACGTTGAAACACATCGTAAACTGCATACTTATTGCCACTAGAATTACTTTTAGGCCAAATAATTGTATCAACATCTTTCTTTTGTTCATATGCTTATCAACATATGTATCAATATATGTGAATAAGACCCTGGCTATTCATGTCGCATGGCTCTTGCACGCAGGTTTCTTCAGATCTTAGCGTCTTGGATTTTGACATAGCTTTCACAATCGCTTATATGTATTAGCTGGGGCAATTGAGGTAGTAACGACCATAATTATTATGGCCACAGTGACATTGCAAGTTCTAATTGTGGCAATTCCTATTATTCTTGCTGCAAGTTATGTTCAGGTGAAGTCTCTTTCTTATTCTTTTCATTTAATTTGCAACCTCTTCTTTTATTTGTGGAAAAGAACAAGCAATCAGATAACTCATCTCATCCAATTCTACACTCCTTTTTTTTTTCTGGAAGGGGTACTATCTAGCCTCTGCGAGGGAGATAATTAGAATTAATGGGACAACCAAGGCACCTGTTATGAACTACGCAGCAGAGACATCACTCGGTGTGGTCACTATAAGAGCTTTCACTATGATGGAGAGGTTTGTCCACAACACCCTTAAGCTCATTGACACCAATGCGACTCTTTTCTCCATACGAATGCTGCCATGGAATGGGTACTTATACGGGGTGGAAGCACTGCAAAATCTTACCATATTCACTGCAACACTACTCCTTGTTTTGCTTCCTCCGGGTACTATACCTCCAGGTAATTTCTTGTATGCAGTTCTGAATTGAAATGAGATCATTAGTTCGGTAAAATAGAGAAGGTCAGATCATGGTTAGCTTCCTTAGTTGTAACCATGAAGACATGGCCTTCAAATTCAGTCATGTCCATTTCAAATCTAACTTTCGGTATTGTGACTTGATTTTGGCACATAGTCCCATGAGAAGTGAAGTAGGCAACGTAATTACAATATGATTTCTTTAATGAACTACAAGGTGCAATTTAATTCAATGTGGTGTCAAACAGTGTCAATGCGGGATGTTGCTTTACTTCATAATTCCCCAAGAGCCTGCACTCTTTCGGGGCAGCGTCCGCAGCAACTTAGACCCACTGGGCCTTTACAGTGACCATGAGATATGGAAGGTGTGAACTTATCCTTGACTTGGAAAATCTATGTTATTTGCATTGAATCTAATTTCACGTCGACTCTTACACTATGATTCCTAGATACAGCAAGGACACACCATGGTTTCAGTTGTCTACTTTTTTGAGGATTCTGTTGTTATAGGTCTTATTTTGTTGAATGGTTAAAGATTAAATAACAAAAGAATTGAGAATTGAAAAAACTAAGCTGTAACATCAGTTTTAGCAGCGAGCAATGCTACATGCTGGGGATCCAACGGTCCCCAGGACCATTCGGTCCATGTCCCGGGACAAAAGCCGGGACATGGAGACTTTTTGCTAGAAAAATGCCAGTTGGCAGACACAATCCGTAATATTCCCAACCTTCTCGATTCATCTGGTATGCAATTCTTTCATTAACAAGATAATTTCTCTATGGATTTACAAATATGACAAGTTCTTTTTTTTTTTTTTTTTTTGATCATTTGTTCCAATCGACAGTGCGCGATGATGGTGAAAATTGGAGTGCCGGTCAGCGCCAGCTTTTCTGCCTGGGGCGCGTTTTAATTTAGAGAAACAGAATTCTGGTCTTAGATGAAGCAACTGCATCCATAGACTCTGCAACTGATGCTGTCCTTCAAAGAGTAATCAGACATGAATTTGCAAACTGCACTGTGATAACTGTAGCTCATAGAGTTCCAACAGTTACAGACAGTGATATGGTCATGGTTCTTTCCTATGGTATGCCATTTTCTTGGACATCATTTCCTTTACGAAATTAATCTCATTCAATTACAACTCTGTGATTTAGAATAACTTTTGTTTTAAAAAAAAATGGTCAAAGAAATAGTATGCTTCTGCTAAATCATTTGGTGTCACTAATTGTCAATTCTGGTGGCTTTGCAGGGAAGTTTATTGAATATGATAGGCCATCAAAGCTTATGGAAACCAACTCCTCCTTTTCTAAGCTTGTGGCTGAGTACTGGTCCAACTGTAAAAGGAACCCCATGCAAAATCAAAGCAACACGCTTTGAAGTGGGAGATTAGAAAATAAATGGATGCACATTCATTCATTCGGGTCATGATATGATTTTTCTGATTGGTAAAATTGATTGCTAACGCAACACAAACCCTTAGACCAAAAAAAAAAGCAACACAAACCCACACCCTCAAGTTGCAATGGCAAGAACCTTCCACTGTAGCATGGGCACTTATCCACGGAGTCCAATTCCCACTGCCCTGAAATTTATATTAAATTTGATCTTTGGGGAAATGATCCTGCACTGCCTTGCAGAAATGAGTTAGCCTGTGTTGGACTCACCTTCACTTAATAAGGTGCCCACGTCGCAAAGACCCCAATGGAATAAATTGGCCTAAATTGCAGACCTGTCAGTGTTCAATGTACTTTCTAATTGATCAGGAAAATCTCTCACAGTGAATCACTTTGCAGAGAAATTAGGATCAGTGTCTGTACGTTGGGAGGCATGTGACACATGCAAGTTGGACCACACAAAGGTGGGCCCTACACAGGTTTAATCAGGTTTTAGCAGCCATCAGCACCATGTTGATGGAACCACAGATCATTCAATAAGAGAAATGACACTACTGCTGTCAACACCATACAAACAATCTAACCATCTGAGTTAACCTCAAAGCCACCTTCGCTTGATCAAAACCACTCAAGCAACCTATGATCATCTTACAAAAAAATTGGACTTATGCCATTGATATAGTCCCTTTTCATCTTGCATCACCAAGTTGAGGTAATGATCTTGCACAATGCTCATTTGCATTTTGACAACATCCAAGCTTCCACATGAAAAATGGCAAGCATCAGGCAATTTTAAGAAAAAACCAGGAACATTATCCTGCGACAATGAACGAGTAAATTTCCCAAAGGCATTGCTTGCAATTCCAATTAATTTATATACCAAGAGATAGAAGTATTCATGCAAGAAGGTGGTGATCACAATCCTTTCTCCTGTAACTGAGGGGTATATTATCGACATTTACATATTAACCTACTAATTTTGATCCACTATATCGCATTTGGAATCGCCCCTTTTTACTTGGGGTAGTCCAAAATTGTTTTAAGATCTTTTCCCTCAAACTGCCTAAATCAACAATGAAACTAAAAAGGAAAAGCATATTGCGTAATCATATTAATAGATGCATTGAGAATGATGATGAGAAGGAGGCTAACCAGGCGCAGGCCTTTAATCAGAAGAATCATGAGGAACAGGCAACAAGTTTAGGACTGGTCTATGCAACCACATAACATAGACCTAGCAGCGTCAGCTCATTCAGGCTCTCTGATCACCAGTGATTCCATGGCTCCTCCGATCACTTGCTGCTCCATCGGCCCGACCCTTTTTATTGATCTCAGAATACATTTCTTCAATCATTGGTTTCCAGAGACGAACGCGTGCATTTATAAACCAATTGGATACCTACACCATTAATTCAAGGTAGAGAAAAAAAAAATGAGGAGAATTCAGATTTAGCCTCCTAGGAGGTGCAGAACCTGACCCGACTAAGAACCCAACCTGCATCTTGTATGGGGCAGATGTGGATTAAGAAAACTTGACCTGCAAACTTTAGTCATCAAGTCACATTTGGGCCATCTGATGAACGGGTCAAATGCAATTAAGTCTAAACTTGCAGATGTCTCCTCCTAATCCAATCCGTTGGCCACTAGAAGTGGCAAACCTTAAGTAACCCGCAAACCCAACCCAGAGCTTGGTGTTCAATGCATGTCAGGAAATCTGACCTGTGCTTGTAAGGGTGGAGTTAGAATAAACCATTTAATACATGGGTCAATAAGAATTGGGTCTCACTTCACAAACCCTCTCAACCTGACCCCAGCTGTTTGCCACAACATACCCTCCTAAATCCTGTCATGATTATTATATCTTTTAAACCGGTAATGTGTATATGGAATTTTACATACCTGGTTTCTAGTCAAACCACTCCGGATTGCAAGTGCATGCTTCTCTGCATCTTTGGGGTACCTAAAATCCATAGAGATAAATAATAATAATGAGGATTATGATAAGTGCCTTTCCGAAATAGCATATACGAACCTCAAAAAAAAAAAAAAAAAAAAAAAAAAAGGGGGTGGTGTTGTTGGGGGCGTGGGTGGGGGTTGGGGGTCGCGGTGGCACCAATGTTAATGATCTAGACCAATGATCCAACAAGCCATAAAGTGAATGGACCATGCACCAGAAGCTTCTCAATGAGATAATCCTAACATGTCAACCACTTCCCTGTACCTCGCAAGTATTCATTATGAGAAGATACCACAACGGTCCACACTGAGTACGGAAAAAAGACGCATGCATTAGTTTTTACATATGGCTTATACCTGGTGATACACATCAGATTGGTCTGGATCACTGAACAACAGCACCCCATTAAATTCAAGGCCCAAGTTGAAGATCAAATATGAATTTTGGAAATGTTATTGGGGAAAAAAACACTTAATCATGAACCCAAAGGCCTGTCTTATAGGAAACTCACGGATGAAGAAAATTCTGAAACATCCATGCACGTAAAACCGAGACTGATTTTTCCGGCAAGCCTCTTTGTGGCCTCCATGACTGTGGATCATTCCTCAGCTGCTGCAAAGCCCATTGCTTTTGGATGAATGATGATTCAAATGATTGCTCTTTTTCTCGGATGAAATCACTACTGAGGCACTCCCCAGCCAAAAGAATCTCGTTTGTGATTCTCTCTCTCAAACGTTTATAGAGGCCAGAGACTCTCTGCAGGGCAAAACGAGCATGCAACTGAGGGTCTGACTCCGTTGCAACATGGAATGCAAAAGTGACCACCCGTATCTGATTTAAGCATTCTTCATATCTACGGTCGATCTGAGGTCAAGAACTTAGATAATTAAAAAAGCTCAAGATGCACTACAAAGAAAATCTACAACACATTGGATGTACTGCAAAGGGGGGGAACATTATTGCAGATTCATTGAACAAGTACAATGTTTCCAGACAGAAAGTGAACTAGAATGTGTTATTCATAGGCATCTGTTGTTATAGCAACTTAGCAAGTGCGAACTACACTAATGAGCCTACAGTATCCCGTAGTCAAAACACCCCATAAAATTAGGCAAATGTTGTCATGTCAAGCCTTCGACTGTGTAGCATTGGGACTCAACTTGGGTGCAGTCACCCAAAATGAAAACCAGGGCAATCTCATGACTACAAGAATTCAACAGGGCATTCCTTTAGTAGCTGTTTTGTCAAGAACTCACCAAAAGCTCTTTGGTTGCAAGTGATGCAGAATGACAGTGGTTATATGGCCACAAACAATGTAGAGAAAAATTTTCCAGTCATTACATATGAAAATAGAATCTAACTCAAAACTGGGTAAGGTAAAAAACAGGAGATAGAACAGAAACAACAAAAACAGTAACAATCAGCTACTATTTATAGCCACGCTGATTGGAGTGCAACGCATGTAGTGTCATTTCAATGCAAATTATTACTATTACTGTACAGACACAATTATGTGCACAGGCAATATATACATGCAATACACAGGAGTAAGATGGCATGACTAAATAAAACCATTACCATTGAAATTGAAGTTCGGTTTTCACCAGAATGATTTACATTCTAAACGTGTAATCTACAATGAGGGGATAATGAAGAAAACCCACCACTTGCAGCATGGCCAACAGTTCAGCTTTCTTTGTTTCAAGCTCCTTCCTTTGCAACATCAACTTCATTCGACCTTCAGACTTGGCATCTCCAGATGATAATGTGAATTCACCAGAACCCATCATCAAAACCCCTCTTCCGCCAGAGTAACTCGAAGAAAATGATGGCTTTCCATCGCTCTGGATTCCATCTGCTGAATTGCTTAAATTGACTTGATTTTCTAAGGCATAGCTTGCAACTTCGGCAAGTATTTGTTGGGCAACATGAAGATATTTTGATCCCAGCAGTACATGTGAGAACTGAAACTGTCTATATGAACCACAATCCAGAGAAGGTTCTTTACTGTCTGTAGAGGTTTGTTCTGATCCTTGTCCAATGTTATGAAAAGAATGGGGAAGGACACGTGAACAAATTTGCAACTCACCGGTATCTGCATATCTATTGTCTTTCCCTGTAATTTGAGTTACACCAGAGCAGCTTATTTCCGAGCACTGATCAGGGATGGTTGGCATGTCAATCAGAGGAGGAGTGCATGTGGCAAGACTCAGTGACAACTCATTACTGCGTATGTAATAACCATAGGGAGGATTTGTTGCATCAGGTTTGTTTGAAATCCATGGAGATTGCGAGTTCCCAGAGACATGGTATGATGGACATACCACATTTAAAGGATTCTTCCCAAAAAAGGTTTGATGATCCATGATGTCATTATAGTTCACAACTGAATCTTTTCTGGGTGCTAGAAGATCTATATCACCCCGAGATCCATCATCAGGACAATTAACAGAGGTTGAAAGTGATGAATTTGAAGTAGTCTGACAGCCATCGTGTGAGACAAGAGTTCTCATATCAGCAAATGGCAATGCTGGTGCAGCAGAAATGGGTAAGCCAATAAAATTCTCATGCAAACTGGTACTAGCAGCCAAAAGGTTGGCAATTGAAGTGGCAGGTAAAGAACCTCCCATGAAGTTCTCTCGGAAGTGAGCATCCGAGACTGAACTGTTGACTGAGGAGTTTCTAATGGAATGCCTACCAAATGCAATATTTGCAGAAACTGATGCCTCGCCATCACCCATACCTCCATGGTTAGCAACATGAAGATTGTGTATGGGTTCTGCCTGTAGATTTGAAAACAAAGAATACCCAGCAACTATTGGTCGTTGGCTGTTGAGATCTGGTGGAACAAATGAACCTGGAAATAGCTGTGATGCTGTTGCATCAATTACCATAGGAGTTTGGTCAGCAATGGGTAGAGATGCATTGAACATATCGCTCTCCATTACACCCAATGACAACAGAACTTCAGTCTATTCAGGAACTAAACAAATGGAAGCAGCCCAACACATGGTAGCAAAAGATCTTCACATGTATTATTCTCACTTCATAAACACATGCAGATCCTAGAAAGGCAAGCACCCCCTTTCAACTGTCATCATCAACAATACATTTCCTTCTGATCAATGTAACCTCATGCTTTATTGATCCATTGTCAGGTAATCTTGGCCTTTAAAATTAAATGCGACCACCAGTTAGCAATATTGAAACAATAGACCTATGGGGGCAGCTCTTAAAAAGCTAGAAAAAAATTATTAATATCAAATAAACAAAGTGCATGTAACAAAGCACAAACCAAAAACCGGTATTTTTATTGAGAAAAGTGAAGTGTGGATCAGGTCATCATGTGTGTGTTAAATGAATGGCTGAAATCATTCATATGCAACTTGACCAGCGATTATATGGAAATAGATAAAAATGAATGTCAAGCATTAATTTTGGTTAGGGTTTTGTCATGCTGATTTTGAGCTAAGGACCCTCCAAGGGACACCTCACATGATGAACATTCCAAGTGATACTCACATGTCCCATGGGCATAATTATGGACTGGAGACCATTTTAAGTACATCTACATTTCTATATTTTATATTTATCAATATTCTTATGCCCCTGTAACATTTATAATTACATACCATGCGTGCAGTTAAATAAATTTGTTTTCTAACTTAGAACCAATTTTTGTTTATGTTTCACATTTTCTCAAGTTTATTACATTATGTAATACAATATGGTTTACTACACAAGCAAGTAGGCATACAAGTATACAACAACCAAGTAGGAGTATTGGGCACAACCAGACACGTATGTTTCATTGGGATAGAGAGTGACCCTTATCATAACCATAGTTTTCCAACCAGGTGGGTGGTCAAATGCACCAGTTATTAGGTTAAGTTGACCAAGGAACCCAGCAAGTTGACTAGGCGCATCAATAAATTAACTTTTGAATATTATATGTCAATATATATTTCTCAAAAAAATACTATTCAAGTTTAATCGAAATAGTAATGTTTTAGTGCAAGTAAAATACTTCTAGTATTCTACTAACTGAAGTGTCATATGAAGTTTTCGACTGTTCATTTGCTTTTCAACCAAAGCTCATCCACATCAAACTCAACCCAACTCAGACCAGTACATGACCAGTCTGAGTTGCTCAGCAAGCTTCCTACTCAACCCACACAAGGATGGAAAACCATGATTGCAGCAACAAATGTCCCACACGTAAGGTGAGTCCCATTAAGTAGATTTGTTTTCTGCTTCCTAACAACTTACACTTTTGGGATATATCAGCTAGTCCGACTTAACATGGTATCAGAGCCAACGCTAGGTCGCAAGTTCCAACCCGAGGGAGGCAAGTTTCACATGGGTAGGCACATGTGGGTTGTAAATCGAACGGCATCCCGTTTGAGGGGGGAGTGTTAAGTAGATTTGTCTTTCACTTCCCAACAGCTTAAGCTTTTGCAATTTATTGGCTAATCATAGTTGAAAATTCCAATTAGAAATTTTGAGTTTTAGTCATCTGCCTATCAGCAGCCCCAAACTCTAGTTATCCAGGTTTCACCTAACACGGCCAAACAAGAGCATAAATTACATCCCAGTTACAAGGTAACATCACTAGGACCAACGAACTACATCATACAAGTGGCTTGATCCCTCCCTATGCAGTAGTATATGAAGTGACCTTTCAAGGTCTAGAAACAACATTCACTACATAGCAAACATAAATTAGGGAACAAGCCAGACCATTATGCACAGAACTTGACACATGTTAACAGATGCAACAAGTATGATCAACCTTTTTTCTGGCCAATAATCACAGAAACAGTATTAGAGGGGTTAACCTCTATGAAAGGAATTAAAAAATATATGTTTTAAGAAAAGATGAGGCCAACATAAATCCAGTGAGTCAACAAAACAGCTGAAAGTGTTACTAGAGAGAGACAGAGACACACCTGAAGAGATAGATAAGTAGATATATATATATATATATAGAGAGAGAGAGAGAGGTCTTAGTCAGCCAGTGATCCCACATTTATATAAAAAACCAATGAGGCTAACAGCAGAAAAAAAAAAAAATGATGTACATCTAGCAAAGCACCCAGTTCAGTTGCAAAACAATTCTAGCACTATTTCCGTGTGTCAGAATAGCATCGTAACATTTAGCAAAGCACCCAGTTGCATGGCAATTCCATGACCATTTCCAAGCGTGAGAATAGTATCTTAACACACACCTCACTTAAGTAAAAAAACTAGTGTGTGACTTACTGTGCATGACCAACAACAACCATGTCAGAGAGAGATACGAGATATGGTGGCAGATTCTATTGGCTAGACCCCACACCAAATGTAAGGAGGTTTGTGTGGATTAGGCAATAAGCATCCAAAAGGAGGCCCCCTCGGCTTTCACAAACTGTTTAATCAATGGCAGTGATTGTAGCCGTTCACTGAGTTTTGTTTTAACCATCCATTTAATCACTTTTAGATTGGAGGGTTAACAATGACCAGTCATGCTGTTTCTTTGTGGATGCATAGCCAACAAGCCCCCTTGTAGCCGGTGGGGCTAGTGGACAAAAACATGTCGTCGTTACAAATGGGATCATCACACTAGCATGACCTGATGAATAAATCTTAAAATGGTTAGTTGATCAAGATCACACTTGTTTTCGATACTTGCACATAGAAAACGATGCACATTTCAAGATATGTGTCATGTCTAGCCTGGTCTTTTGGTCATGCATATACCATGCCCACAATGGCATTCACATTACCAGCCATAAAAGCATAGCAGAGGCGACAATCAATAAATAAGAACAGGTAAGTAAAATATCCTGTTACGCATTTTAAAAAATCCTTAAAATGCCAACTATGTAAAAAGCAGGTAGGTAGAAAATCCACATGAATGATGTAGGACACATGAAATCAGTACCAACCAAGGATCCAAAAAGTGTGATAGATAAATGCCATGTTTGGAGGAGATAAAATACTCATGCAGGATGGCTCCATTCTATAGCAATTAGGTAAAGCCATTTGATGAGTTGGTTTCATTTACAGGCAGAAAAGTCGGGATGACCGCATTCTGTCTTGCACTAGACAGAAGGTCACAGCAGAGATCTTGATCCAATATCATAACTCTTGTTCATTCCATACAGCTGAAACAGAGGTAGACAGATCATAACTTTTTTGAGTTTTTGGAAGGTAAGCAAATTTTGTTAACCAATAAACCAAAAATTGAAGCTTCGAAACAATAGAGGCGTGCAATCAGGCCCAAAGAGAAAACCACCTCAAACCAATCAATAGAAAACCCCATTGCTAAGATTGAAGCAGAGTCAAGCTAGCAAAAAGCATCACAACAGGGGGTCAGAACAAAATGGAATAGGGAAACTAAAATATAATTGTATGTACAAGAAGTCATTGAGAATGAATATGATCTAGTTCATAACCTATTAGGAAGTAGAAGGCATTCTGTTGGGATCCACAGAGACAGAGATTGCAGTCAATTCAATAATGAATATGATGAATACATTGATTCCTCAGGCCAACCAATGAATCAGTTAAATAATTATGTGTGAATATAAAGTATTAACTAGGAGAAGAGAATGCACAATGGACTAGAAGGGAGTCAACAGAAGGAAAAAACACTAGCCTTAGGATCAAATTGTTACCACAAAACTCACTTCAAGACAAGCAATGGAATAACTTCACTTCCTAAAATCCAATACTGCAGGCAATCACATATTCCATAACACTACAAAATTCCACTATTTCACAGCTTCAATCCATGAATTCAACATAAAGCTTAAAGCCAACAAGAAGAGGAAAACATAGAGAGGAGAAAGCATTTACAAAAACCAACCTTCACTTCCATGTGCTAAAGAGCAACCCACCCTCAGCCACCAAAGAGTTGATTTTCTCCTCGGAACCTGAATCAAAACCAGGCCAATGAAGATGAAAATTCATAAAGATTCAAGGGTTTGCTTGCTTTCCTCCCAAACTACAAAATCAACAATCTTCCACAGCCTAAAGATTAAAAAAAAAAAAAAGTGGGCTTTCTTGCTCCCACCAATGATTTTACACAAGTGGGTTTTTTCTAACAACCCAAAAACCAACCACTACAACTCCACTGAGAATAATTACACCCTTTCCCCCCAAACGATAAAATCCAAAACCATGAAAAGAAAAGCAGTTTTCCTTTTCTGATCTTTAATTGCAAAACAGGAATTTTTCCGTGGAACACAAAACAACAAAAGATGGGACCCAGAACCCATCAGCAAGTCAGCAACCAATATGCATTTTCCCTTTTTCCTTCACAAACTATATTTTGCCATAAACATTAAAGATTAAAAAAAAAGGTGGGTTTTCCTCTTTCATTGCTAATAAAAGTTGGGTTTTTTTCCACATAACTCAAAAGCCAATAGAATGAGATGCAAAACCCATTAAAAATAATGGGATTCCTCCTTTGTCCCACAACCCACAAAATCAAAAGCAAAGATATTAATGTGGTTCTCCAGCTTTTCTCCTTCAGAAGCCAAAAAAACAAAATACCCCCAGTTTAGCAAAACCAGAGATAGGAAGAAAGAGTCCAAAAAACCTTTTGCAGAGTAAGAGAGAGAGAGAGATGGCCCAGTAATAAAGGCATGCAACTGGAAAATAAAGAGAGCGGTATCACACTGAGAGAGAGGAGGAAAAAACAAGGGATAGAAGAACATTACTCTTTGGGCAGTGCCACTCATTTCTGCTGCAGGCTTTTGAGGGCCCATCCCTCTCTCCTCCTCCCTGATTTTCTTTGTCCTCCTCTTCTCCATCTGCTTCTCTGCAATCATCACAGCCAAAAATATCAGAGTCCTCTGTTCAAATTCCTGTTCATGTGGCAGCTATTTTTCCAGCCCTGTTTCAGAAACAGGCCTACTTTTTATAGCTCTCTTTTTACAAAAGAAAACATGCAAGCTTTCTTTATAAAAGAAAATAAATGTAAAGATAGGAGATAAACAAAAAATTTTGACAGAGAGAGATTGAAACCTGAAAAAGTTAAGAGATTTTATCTCAACTTCCACTCTTTCTTTGCTACAGAGAATCTAAAAGAAACTCTAATGCAAGTCACTGTTGGTCTTACACTTTGATGTGGGCAATGGGTGCCTTTTTCTTTTGAGGGGGGGAAAGATGATGTCAGCAGTGCAGAAGTGGTGGGAAAATCCGGTGGGGAAGATCTCATTATACATTTCACTGACGGCTTTGTAATGGTGCAATTACAAGCCAAGGCTTTTTTGGTGTCTGGTGGAAATAGATTCATAGCCACTGTGGCCTTCTACATGTGACAAGGGATTTTCTCAGGATCCAAACCGTTGAATTCACTGTTGGTGTGCCTATAGTCATCCAAGATATAATTATCATCATCACCATTGAAGTCTGACCAACATGATGGGGTCCTCAAATTAGCTGTTGGAAAGATTGAGAGATAATGAGAGGTTGAGACCATGCAAGAATTCTGAGGCTGCTTCCCTTCCTGCATGCTCTTTGTTTGAGTTTTCTAGGGGAGGGATTCAATTTCTCAAATGCTACATTGTATTTAAGCATTTATGAAACAAGGTAGAGACAACATTTGGGGGCATGTTAGTTAGGTGAGAGGAAACATGAGAATTCATGTTGGGGTATTTCAAGAATTCCAAAAAGTTGTCATCTAGTTAGATTTACAAATGCTTGGAGAATTTTGAAAGCTGGGATTTAAAGGATTTTAGCATTGCACAAGCAAATTAACCATGCCCGAAAGACTAGACTTTCTGAAACTTACAAACAAAAGAAAGAGTTCAAATGTTTGGGACAACCAACATATTGCCAAAAATCCTCAATAGCCAGAATTCCAATCAAAATTTCTTGCAAACAAACATGCTTGGAGAATTCGTAAACCACACCCCCATGCCCCAATAAAAGTCTTGGGAATTCTTGCAAACAACACATGCCTTTAGATGGATTGGATTAAAATCATTATGATCCCAAAGAGTTTTATTTTAAAAAAAAAAAAAAGGATCCTCAAAAGCTAACACTCACACATAATTTATTTTTCATCATATGGAATATAAAAAAAAAAAAAAGTGCGGTCAAGAGGCATAAATTGGGTCTTTTTGGACTAAAATAATTTTTTAAGCTAACTTCTTGGCCAAACCTAGCCAATGACAAGTTCTTTGCACATTATTTATTTGATTGTGGGCATGCATTTAAACCTGCAAGGAAGAAACTTGAAAACCTTTTTTAAGAGAGTTTTTATAAAAGGTCCTCCGTATTTTTATAAAACTCAAAAAAAAAAAAGGCCCTCTATACTTTGTGTTTTTACTAAGACCCACCGCTTCCCTCCTCTCTCCCTCTTTTCTAGATTACGACCCAATTTATCTTCTTAGTAAAAATTCAAACGAACCAGTCCTTGAGTAAGAAATAAAAAGGATAATTTTGCCCATATATTCAAATAAGCGAACACACCTAAAGAAAAGATAGGATGAGCAACTTGGATAGTGGCCGGTCCACCTCAACCAGTTATTTCCAGCAATTGACGTGATATTTTCACCTATGGGGTCCACTTTGCTTGGAGGGATTTAGATTGTACATGGGTCCATTGAAAAAGCTAGAGAAAATTGCATGCATGTGCCAAGATTGGACACTAGTGGCTGATCAAGGTTGGTCATATGATAGGGCTCACCATCATCCCACCAAATTAGTCAGGTCAATCCAATCTTCAGGCCAGCAACAACCCAGGCTAAAGAAAAATATCTACATGGGGCATCAATCATTGTTGATTGGGGTATTATAGTGCAGGGACCTGGGCCCACTTTCAATGAAGTGTCCTGATGATTCTAACAAGTTGTTTTTAACCATAAAAAAAAAGAGTAGTCAATCATCTTCGAAAGATGTTTCATAAGTATGACTCATTCCTCTCAAAATATTTTTCAGTGGGTCTAATGGCTGAAAATATTAGGTTTAGTTTGTCAATAAGAGGCTAGGCATCGGCTGACCACAGCCCAATCTGCCCATCCCTATGGGTTGGACCCATATGAGTAACATTGTCTTTTTACTCTTAACTCAAGGATAACTCATTTGAGTTTTCTCAAGTGTAAATAGGTCAAAACAACAAAAATGAGAGTGGGAAATTGGGAATGGAAGCCATTTATTGTTGTATGGTTTGAATGTTAGTCAAGGAAAATTTTAGTGAAAACATAAAATATAGGAGTCTTTTTGAGGTTTTATAAAAAATAGAGGAGCCTTCTTGTAAATTTTTTCCCAAAACGAACGTACTCACCCCCACACACACAACATACCTCAAGCCCCTCACCATCAACACAATAGTCAATGATTGACCCTTGATTGTTTTTGTAGAAGGAATGTGCATCACCAACGGAGTCACTAGCAAGTTGGCTAACAAAACATCTATCATGCATGGTATTTATTTTTATCTATTTGTAAGAAAAAGAAATTTTGGGACCCCACCCTTAGGTGAGGTTAGACAGCTCTTAGGTGAGGGAAGGTGGCATGTCCAGGGTTCAAATCCTACACAGTCATATGAGAACTGATTCAAGAGGCCGTTCTCAAATTTGAAGTGTTGTATGGTTCGAATCCTAGGCAATCAGGTGAGAGCTGACGCCTGTTGCCACTAAAGTAAGAGGTCGTTCTCAATTTAAAGTGTCGGTTTCACGGATTCAAAAATATTATACGTGATCGAGATATCCATTATTGACTTCTATTTTAGTTTGTTTTGATCCTTTCTTTTCTAAAATAAATAATTCTAAAAAAAATACTTAATAGCAAAATTCATGAGTCTTTATTTTCATTGTTTTTAGATCGTTTTAGATGCAAGCTAAGGGCTCATTTGTTTGGATGAAATCAAAATTCAGTTCGTGCAAAAAAAAAAAAAAAAAAAAGGGGCCCTAAAAACAAAATATCCTATAAAAGTTGTAAGAAATCATAATCCATATCGATTATGACCATAACCTTTTAGGTATTGGGTGAGATAACTTAATTTTGGCCAAAATTTAAAACGAAGATCGACTATTGTCATTAGCATTGTAAATATAGAAAGTCTGAAACATTAAGCTTGGAACAACTTGACCTGCGGAGTCCACTTGGAAGCATGATGGATGCCAAAGGTTTGCATGGTCTCTTATAAAGATGTATCTGTATTTTAAAATGAAAATCATCCAATCAAAAGAGGTACTATTTTAAGGATCTCTACAGACCTATAGATCATTCCTAAGCTTAAAATGGCAGACTGTCCTAAAAATTTCCAAATATTATTATGATGTATGATAGTAATGTGAACAGGCTACTTTCATCATTCTTGAATGTCCACTTAAACGCATCACAAATCTATATTGTAGAATATTAGGACTGCTATATTATGTGAGTGTTTTTTTTTTTTTTTCTCTTTAGAAAAATACCTTAGGGCCTGTGTTTGGATGAATATTATATATACATATAAGAGAATAATATATTAGATAATATAATCTTTCATTTTTTTAAAGTGAAAAAACTTGTGTGTTAGGCAACTCAAGAAAAATAAAAAGAAAATACTTTTTCCTTTAAAAAAGTTCTAAAAAAAAAGAAATAAGAAAAATATTTCTTCTTTAAAAAAGTTCAATATATTTTCATATAGTTCTCCTCTATATAAAGTTCTTTATGATATAAAAATCTTTCAAAATAGGACTTTACAAAAATGCATAACCTCTTCTAAAGAAGGATGCACTTATTTAGAAGATGATGACGGTGACGACAACGGTGGTGATTATGATGACGACCATGGTGATGGTGACGGTGATGATGATCATTGCGGTGGTCATCGTGATGTGATGATAATGGTGATGGTTATGAAGCTGATGATGATGCTAGGAGGTGGTGGTTGTAGCGGTAATGATGATAATGAGGCAGTGATGATGATGGTAATGGTGATAACGATAACGAAGATAATGGGTGGTCTAATAGTGATGCTGGGTGTGGCGATTACAATGGTGACAACGGTAACGATGGCGAGATGGTAATGACAATGATCGTTGTAAGGTGATTATGATAATGATGACAATGATAACAATGATGGCGGCAGCGGCGGTGACCAAATTTTCTTTTAACGATGGAACAAGGTGGAAAAGAGAATTCGAGGGTTCTGAATTTTGAAGGTGGGGCCTCGTTGATAAATTTGAAGTGAACAAATGATTAATTTCATAATGAATCCTACTCTAATTAATCTTGAAAGTGTTTTTTCTTAATATATATTAAGACTTATTATAT
Organism: Camphora micrantha; assembly: GCA_003546025.1. Lineage (NCBI taxonomy): Eukaryota > Viridiplantae > Streptophyta > Magnoliopsida > Laurales > Lauraceae > Camphora > Camphora micrantha. The sequence goes on from QPKB01000001.1 coordinate 12,308,436, forward strand.
TCTTCAAAAATCGCCAAACATCACATCACTATTCCATTTTTTGCTATTTTATTTTAATAATATTTAAAACTCTAAATATTTTATTTCATAAACATTCAAACGGACCCTTTTACTTTAGATAGGCTTGACTCCCTTTTTGTACCACCGTTATAAAAAAATATTGCATTTGCAGTAGCTCAGCCAATTAGAAATATGATATAAATGTGTTATTTGTGGGTTGGGTCCTAAATTTAAAAAAAAGGACAAAATGCATTTTTATAATTTTATATCTAAATAAACTTATAAAGATAGACGGTTCTCACCTGGCTTTCTATGATTCGAGTCTTAAATATAAAAACTTTTTTTTTTTTCGAGTGTGCGCGGACTTCTTTTCCACCAACGTGGTCTTTCAATCTTTCCATTGGTGTGCAAGGGAGTCCCATGGCTGGGGTTAATTAAAAAAAAAAAAAAAATTTGATGAACAGTTTGAATTATTATTATACTGGCAGTTGTGTAAGAGGCCTGACCAAGTCTATCCCACATAGAAAACAGTGATGATTTTAAAACATAGATAACATCAATATACTTTTCCTCTTCCACTAAAATTAAAATATATTTCCTCAATAAATGGAGTCCATCTACCTGCTGCTTCCATACCTGACAATGATAAGTGTTGCCTCCCAAGGAAGAAGTGCAGGTGTTGTAATATTAATGGTTGAACAAGTGGCGCCGACAATCAACTGATCAAGGCCGTTAATGAGATGGGCCAGAGCGGGGGAGCAATGCCCCATGAATGTGAAGAGAAAAGCAAACCAATGATCAGACTTGCATAATTTATATAAGCTTCAGAGAATAATCATGTACCTTCCAAATTTTAATAATAATCACTATTCTCAACACAATGGTCAGTTTGCAAATCCTAGTAAAAAAAATCTTCATTTTACCAAACCGTATTAGTAAATCCTTGAATGATTAATTTTCTCTAAATGAATTTTTTTTTTTTTTTTTTTTTGAGTAACGAAGGTTTTCAATTATTTGGACCGGACTAATTCCTTCGGACCCAAAGAAAAGTTAGGTAAAATCCCCTATTGCCTCCAAGTGGTAGCACTAGTGGACTCAACATTCAGTTCCTGAGAAATGAAGAATCGTGAAAAAAAAAATATCAGGACTTCTACATCCAAAAAAGAAAGGAACTGTGGTTCTGGCTACTCGGCCGATCCCCTGGGGTCTCAAAACAACCTTTAGACCTTGTACGAGAGAATTATACAAGAAAAAACTATTTTAGAATCACAAAAGAAAACAAGATATTGCTAAATACCAAATAAAAACAGGAATTGAGTTTTTTTCTTTTTGTCAAAAAATGATAACTGAGTATTTAGGATTTATTATTCGAGAAAAATGTCCATGGCTTGAGATATCGCAACCAGTTTGCACCATCACAATTGGTTTTCCTTCTACAAAAAAACCTCATGGATCTCGAGATCAATTTGATTTTTTGAAAGGGGTGTTGCATGTTAGTATCAAAGCATCCTTATTTTATTTTCTAGTCACATTTTAAGTTTATAGAAGAGGTGCGATGATCTTTTTTTTTTTAAGTTTATAAATTAGATTTTTTATTAAATAAGTAAATGAAAAATATTATAATAACAAATTAATATCACCAGAGAAAAGGGTTCCTTTTTTATGTTTCTTTACCATCATCAAACATTGGCCAACCTTATCTGAGCCAATGGGTTTTTCATTGTTTTTCTTTTCAACTTTGTTGAGAACTCTAATTCACACATTTTTTCTTGCACATTTATGTCTCTAACCAGCTCACCTATAGTTGAAGGACTTTATATCCGCGATTTACAATAGTTCTCCATGTACTTTTTTTTTTTTTATATATAAGTTTGTAAGTTAGTTCCATGGTGCTGGAGCAATTTTTACAGTAAACTTCTTCCATCCATGGCCACCAATGCACAGTAGCCAGAGGGAACAAAAGGGTATTGTCACATATTAGTGGTAGCTCAAACATAACTGGATCAAATAAATCTCACCCATTCAGCCATTCAAATTTAAAGCACCAATATCTAATCACCTTTAGCACTGCACTTTTGTGAGATACCAAATTAGTTAGAACTAGTTCTAATTAATCATAGTATATATATATATATCCCTGTACCATAAAAGGGGTCGACAAGGTGGAAGGGTGTTTTTTCAAGTATTCGACTTTATTTAGAGATGTACTGTTGCAGCGAAGTGCTAACACGTGGACATTGCAATCCATGATTGGACCATTCATAGGTGGGGGCCCCTGGATGGAACATTGAGTGATGGCATCCAAAATATGAAAGCTATATAGCTATATCTTCTTTTGACTTTCTATCCATGTCTGTCTTCCAATTGTAGGCCATTTCAGGGGAGGCATCTTTCAATTTAGCCTTGCCTGTTTGGCTAGTTTTGAGAGTCTAGCCGTGGGCTAAATCTACACCTACAAAAAGACTCTGAACAAGGGATGATCGAGATTAAAGAAGGCATGTAATTTTCAATTTCTACCGTTCACAAAGTGACGTTTAATAAAATATATAAAAATTCTATGCAAAGATGTGTGGATCCGTGCAAAAGAAAATGACGGGTGTCTGTCCTCTCAAGTAAAAAGATATATTAGCAACCAACTATATGTAAATGCCCTTCATGGGTCCCATCCATGGTCAATCGAACTCTCTCATTTATGAAATATAATGGCCACATTTGATCTTGAAATGAGTGATATTACCTTCAGCTGCGGAGTGAATAAACTTTAGGTACCTTAAATATATAGAAACTATATTATCATTCATTCAACTATGATGATCTTGTTTTCTACCTGAAAACAATGATGATATTGTAGCCGTATTCATGGTATATTAACCTTTTGGACACAACCATGAATTGTGACTTCTGATTGTCCCAAGTGAGCCCCGCAAGAAGAATGCACCTATTTATGGTGAATTGATTTTGGTCCAAGTATTTTTTATTTTTTTTCATAAAAACCGTATAGTTGAAAGTATGTATTCTTTCATGGGTGTAAAAGAAGTACTCTTATATGATGAAATAATTGTGCAGATAAAGTTAGGTGTGCCACTTTACTTCACCGATAATTGTTTTTATTCTTTAGTGGTAGACAATTTACTCTTGAAGTAAAAGTAATCTAAAACATCAAATCAAGGGAAAATAAAATATAAAGAGATTATGATGGTATTTTGTCTTTAGTAGAATGATAGATACTCTTTCTAACTTTTTGTGTAAAAAGTGAGTATTTTTTTGTCATTTAGCAGAGAAAGAAGGTTTTTTTTTTCATAAAGATAGAGGAAATTTTGAAGATGTGTACTTTTAATGTAACTCCTTGTTTGAAAAGTGGATGCTTTACATTACTTTTACTAACCTAGAAAATTAACAAACGGCCCCTCAAGTTTTCAAACCCAACATTGATCGGCCATCACTCATGTGATTCTTGAACAACTTATCCTTTGTTTGCATGATGAGTACAAAGGCAGTTAGGTGAAAGGATATCGGAGATGTGGAAGAGACCAGTGGTTCTTACAATTGATTTAATAGGGTGGTGATTGGGTATTTATTTTCCAAAAAAGAGAGATTATTCAATGGCCATTTGTAAAATTTCACCTTTGTTTCTTCAAATTTTGCATCTTCAATTGGACTATATTTCTATGTGAATTCAATCAAGGAATGCCATTAAATTTTGAATAATCTAACTGTAGTCACTGTTGAATTTTATTAAAATAAAATTTGTAGCCATTAGATTTTGAGGAGTTAAAGTTAACGATTACAATCATTTAATCGGGCTGATATTATGAACACCCTAATCCACATGGTAGCCTATCATCCCATGTTTCCCTTGATTGTCATTCATTTAGGTCGCTAAACACAACAAGTGGACATGTGCTATTAAGCATGACTCAAGACAAATGCTTACTTCACTTTATTTGGTGTTCTGAGACTCATCTTCATTGATCACAGCATTAAAGATTGTTGATTTTACAATGACATAATTGATTAATTATTTTCAAAAGCTACATTTATTTGAAACATCTAACATTCAAATATACAACTTTAAAAGAATAAAAAGTTATAATGACGCACAATTAAGATATTATGCTTAGACTAAAAAATTCAATCTACAAGGTAATTATGCACCTAACATTAAATAACACAAAATTTGTAGCCGATTTTATTGCATAACAAGTAATAATTTACTCTAAAAAGTGTTTAAAATGGTACATATTTACATACACGGTTGAAAATAATTTCTTATATTAACATAAAACAGGGCAAATAATCTCTAAAAAGTACTAGTTCCAAGATTTTCCATTTTCTTGATTTGATTTTTCATGCATACTTATTTTTAGAATTATCTTATTTTTAATTTATACCGATATGAAACCAATAATGCATATTATGTGTATAAACAGTGCCCATATATATATATATATATATGGGTAATATTCAGGTGGGAACTGTTCTCATATATCATGTGAGAACTTTTTTGTGGGGCCCAATTGTGGGCCCCATTTGGGTATGGGACAAGGAGGGACGGAAAGATCTGTGTGAGACCACCCCAAGTATCAAGTTTGATCACAAATCTATGCCCCTAACCCCTTCATCCGTGACCCATAAGTTTAATCGCTTCAAATTCAAAAAAATATTCAATATTTTTACTCCACTTCTTGAAAGCGCTCTATATATATATATATATATATATATATATATAACCATCTTCATCGGCATCATATTTGTCATTTTGTCTCAATTATATAGGAACCATGGACAGGCATCTTGTGCGATATTGAATAAAATAAAGAGGAATCGCAAAATCACTTAAATTTGTGCGGTTTTGTTAGTTTTTCTAGCATGGAGAATGTTTGGAAAAAAAAAAAAAATAGAGTCTTTCAGGAAGGTGAGTAAAAAACCATCTTTAGAGGTAAGCTACTGCCCAAATAAAAAAGATTAGGCTTTCTCACATATGATGAGTGACATCGTTACATTGGATCCTTGAAATTTAAAAAGGCCCCAATTTATTGATGGCCCCCACCTCTTTAACGTCTGTATCGCAACATCCACAAGAGAGTACTTTGCATTTTTTTTTGGCCCAGTTGGGTAGATTGTCAAATCAAATCTCAATCCAAAATTAAATAGGTTAAAAATGAATATCCAAATCCTATATTTATCGATTAAGTCCAACCCATTTGACAACTGTAATTAAAACCAACTACGTACAAAGAATTTATATTGAAAATGAGTACCAGAAAATAATAATTAAAGAGGCGAAGAGTGAAGGATATAGGTGGATATGTCGGGGAACCTAGTCACTTCCCTAGAATTTAATTTAATAAGTTGATGGCCGGATATTCATTTTCTTCTCCCCTTCATTTTCCGAAAAAGGGTAGACCTTTTGATGGTCAACTTCAGCTCGAACTTCACATTTGTTTATTTAATTTTAACTAATTTTAAAAATAATTTCTTTAATTAGATTTCTAAGAGTTCAAAACAGTGCAAACAAACAAACTCATCCACATATATATAAACCGAACAAGGATTTACTAACTAGTTTGGCAACTCTACTAATATAGTCAAGTAAAGTAAAGTTGATTTTGAATAAAGAATAAAATATAAGTGGGTTATGATAGTATTTTATTTTTAGTTGTTTGTTAGGAAATCTTTTTATTTTTTGTATGAAAAAGTGAAGTTTTTTTTTATATTTTAATAGATAAAGGTAGCTGTTTTTTGACTTTTTGTATGAAGAAGACAAAATAAAGTTTTGAATAAAGAGCAATTGATATAATATTTTGTCTAAAAACTAAATACTTTACTTTGACTTTAATTGTATTAGTAAAATGCTAAGAATTTACACAGCAAGCTTTGGATGATGTTCAACCTGATCCCTCTCTCTCTCTCTCTCTCTCTCTCTCTGTGGGTCTTGTCGCCTAGCAAAGTTACCTTGTCCACGTTGATGGTGCAGAGTAGAGTGGCAGTACATGCATGGTACAGATGACTCGTCCTTTGTTCCTTTTCTCATGCAAGGCAACAAAATGGAAAAGGAGAAATCATTTTCCATGAGATCGGTCAAGAAACATAGTAAGTGGTAATAAATGGTAGAAAAAATATAGATGAGTATGACAAGCCAAACCACAAGCTGTAACATGTCACATGGATACCATGTAAAAGGACCGCCCAGATATTCGACCAGGGGGAATCCTACGGCCATTTGCAGAAACTGCTTCCCCCCACTCTCTCTCTCTCTCTCTCTCTCTCTCACAGTCTCTCTAAAAACAGTTCCCTCACATGTATACCACTGTCTCACATTAAAAGACATGTGAAGCCTCCAATGCAACTGACGTTTGTAGAAAGTTCAGAACTTTTGTTTCAAGATTTTCGCATTTCAAGGGCGACCTCTAAAAAGAGCTCGCTCACATTTATGCCCCCTGTTGGCTCTTTTTTTTTTTTTATATATATATATTGTGGCCCATCCATGATCATTTCATGCACTCCCTGTAAGCCAGTACTTCCTCTGTGAATTAGCTAGCTATAATAGTCCATTTTGGCACTTATCTGATCGGCATTTGGTCCACTTATAGTTGAGGCCAAGATCTATGCCTTTTCTAAATTTTAATTTGTGATTGTCATGCATTTAAATGGGCTCCATACTCTATTGTTGATAGTAGGCTTCTTTCGTAAAAATAAAAAATAACAAAGGAGATAAGTCATGAGCCAGTGCAGCCAAAGTGATGTTTCTAAGAGCACATTTGTATCGCAATGTGATTGTAAAAAAGAAAAAAAAAAGAATTTTCTAGAGATATATGCTAATTCAATGTTTGGGGTGAAAATTTTCTATAAAACTTTTTTAATAAAAATTTACAATTTTGACAATTTTAGTTTATGTTTGGCCACCAAATTCTCACAGGCTTTCATTTAGAATTTGAAAGTCTCCATTTGACAACCGTAAATCCTCATGAATTTGGGTTGCTAGAAATCCTCACTTTCCATGACTTTCAAGCTTGACTTCCTCTCTTAAGATTTGAAAATCCTTTGTTTTGCATACTTACACACCAATACTAATTTTTCTCAGCTATAAACACTAATATGCACCGATATTGTTATGAAGTCCTCAACCACAGAAATTCTTAACGAGGAACCCTGAATATGTAGATTCCACATAAATTCCTCACTTGTTACCAAAGATACACTTATGAGAAGGGTTGGAATTGCAACTTTTTCCATTGAAGATGTGCTCTCTCCCTATTGTCCATTACTAAGCCCAAAATAAATTGGGTAATAAAATAGCTATGGTACCCACACTCAGACTACACCATGAATCCTGCATATGTAATGTATTTACCGCAGTAAAGGATCAAAAAATATGTTCTGAATTTTAGCCGACTTCATTTTCATCATTTGGTGTGGAAGTTTTTTGGAAGGAAACTAAACCTCTAACCTTAATTTTCTACTAATCCGTGGAAAAGCCTTTCTAATGGATGATATAAGAATGGAAGAGATTCACATGGAAAACAGTTTTTCATGGTTGAGGGGAAATGGGTTTGGACTTGGCCATAAATTGAGATGAGTGAGCCACCCATGGGACTCCACTTGGCCATAATGTAAACCATTGGGTGCGAGGGAGACTAAACTGAAGGGCCAGCTGCGAATTGGAGTCTAGAGAAGACCAAATGTCCCTATCATTATAGGCATATATACATCCACCCTGGCCCCATTGATTTGGGACCTTTTTTGTCTTTATGAGCAGAGATGCTACCTTGGTAGCTTTATTTCTTTTGGTAAAAAACCTTGGTAGCTAAATATCTATGAAAGCAAATACAAATGTTTGTGCCTGGTTCCCTTTTATGACAGAGGACTGCACCAAGTAGTGGGTTGGTGAGTTGCCAGACTTTTGTTATTTACATGCAATCATTTAAGAGACAGAATCTCAACAAATGAAAAAAAAAAAAAAAAGACTCAATGATACCCTAATAATAAATACAAAAACTAATATATACTCACCTCCCCTTTGCACAAACACCTGGTGGAGCCCACATTAAGATCCATCCGAGTTTGGCACCCATCCATATAAATTGGATTGTTGGATTAACTGTGCACTCATTTTAAATGATAGGGAAGAGAGATTCTGTCTTATCCTTAGGTGGGCCCCATATGAATGTGAGATGTTCTTGTCTGCATGATGAGTAATCTTGGTATGTGTGTAGAGGCCCTCTCAATAGGTCCACAATGGAATGGGTGGAAGGCTAAGCAGGTTTGGTCCAAAGTGTTTCAATAGGTCGGGGTCCATTTGGTCGAAACATAACATAGCATTACATCTAGCAATTTACATGTGTAAATGATGCAAATGCATGACATTTAGCATGGTCACTTGATTTTCTCCACTTAAAAATGTATTGAAGTGTTACATGCCTCTTTGGTTAAAAGAGTATATCAATACAAGTACTTTTTTCTGACTGGTAGTGATTTCAAAGCTTGTAACTGTTCTTTTTTTTTTTTTTTTTCAACTCTTATGTGACCCAAAATTTTAATTCTAACTATTCTAACTTTTTATTTATTCATTAAATCCGAAAATATTTAGTTTCATGTCTTAAACCTTTCATTTACTTTGATTGAAATAGAAAATTTCTTTATATATAATCCAATGTCCACTCATGCGTAAATGGTGCTCCAAAACAAATATGAAAACATATTTTACATGCGAAAATCTTATATATGCAAATCTCATTTTTATATCGTATTGTAAAAGGAAGGTGATCCCTAAAGCCAAAGGAATCATAGAAAGAATGTCAAGTAATTCTAAAAGTAATGACCTTGGATAACTAAATGTCTTGAAAATATAAAGCACTGGAAAGCTTATTTTTGCAAGTGCTCAGCCAATATGATGGCTGGTGCAATTGCTAAATGGGCTCCTCCATTGTTTACTACCTTTAGCCATCTTTTAGGTCATATTTTTTATGTGTTCATGCTGGACTTACAGGCATCTGATGTGAGGAGTAACAAATAATTTTATGAGCAGGGCTCTCTTTAGCTGAAGCTTATCTCATCCTAAGTTGGAATGGTGCTCATCCCATAAATCAAAGTTGATGATATCTATTTTTTGCATCATGGAACTAGAAAATCCAGTTTTAATTCGGTTTATCTTGATTTTGGAGATAATCATCATGCAAAAAATAATGATAATCGACTTTGATTTGTGGGACCAGCACTGTTTCAACTTAGGATAAGGTAATCTTCAGCTTAGGAGAGTTGGCCCCATTTTGATATATGTATGTAGTTAATATTTGTTATTTGTAGTGGTTGTAGTTATTTAAATGTTTAGGTCTAAATTTGTTATTTTCAACCTTAAGGGATAGCTCAGTTGGCCTACGACCATGGTTTGCACCCGGAGCTTGTGGGTTCGAAACTGCACTACCACATTAGGGCCACAGAGGAATTTTACCCGGCTTTCTTTTATGGACCCATAGGAATTATTCTGGCCCAAAGGACTTGGAATCCTGCGTTATATATATATATATATATATATATATATATATATATAAAGAAGTACGTCAAATTCTTGTCACAAATTTTCTCCTTAGAAGGCCTGATAAGTTTGGTTCGACAGTTGAACCAATTTGTTGGAATCGTCAAATAGAGCCAGAGGTCAGTGGTTCTGGTTTAAATGAAACTGCAGCATGCAGCAATTCTGGTTCAATCCAGTTGCACTGGCTGGTTCTGGTTGGTCTGGTTTCTAAAGCCTTGGTAATTGTTACCAAGATGTGACTGATGGGCTCTGCATGCATCGAATTGGACTAACCCAAATTTGCCTATTTTGGGCCCTTTAAATTCATCATGCGGATCCCATTCATTCACAAAATATTGTGACATTTGGTAATGGGTCAGGCCGGTGAGCATCAAGACTCAGGCAACAGGCCCGAAAACACGGCCCATAGATCCAACGCATGCTACCCTTGGGTGGTTCCACTGGAGTCTCCCCATTGACCATCTCATTGGCCCTACCAACATCTTTTGGGTCTCACTTTTTACCCATCTTAACAATAATAAACCCGAATCACCCTAATAACCCGCTATTAGCCATCAGCCTTTGAGCTCATTAAATGGGGAAAAGTGGTTGGACTATATCCATTTGCAGGTGAGTTTCTATTACCTTACATGTGCGAGTAGTTTGCCCCTCATATTCGAGTTTCTATTACCTTGCATGTGGAAGCCTCTCAAGGACCCGCCCGTTAGCTGGAATACCCAAAAAAAAAAAAATCTTATTGTTCTTGCTGGTAGGTTTGTTGTCATATTGGGTTTGAGTTTGACTATGAGGGCCCAAGTCCAACTACTTCCCAACATGGGCCAGTGATTTAAGCATAAACCTAACCTAACATTTCACCATTGTAAACACTTGCTCTGACTCTCTCTGACCAGGTCGACTTGTCAACAGATTTGCCTCATTGTACAGTTTTCTCACATGACATTTAACAAGGCTGAAGCTAGTTCAAGCCTGACCCGTTTAGTTATTGAAACAAACACTGAGGCCTGGATCCATCCCATGGTCCTGGAGCCAGACTCAGACCTAGCCCACCCTTTGTGCTAAATTTGTTGGCCCATGCCGGGCTGGGATGAGCCCTTAAGCATAAATAGGCACAGCCCGAACCGTTTTACTGATGGGCCGAAAAACAGTCCTGGGTTCATCCCATTAGCCTGAAACCACATTCACAATCACACCCCATGCTAGTAACAAGTTAAAAAAGGTTGGGTTGGGGGGGAAGGTCTCCTCATGCAAACCGTGCACGAGAGAGATAAAAGATGTGGGCCCCACCCGCATACATTTGCCGTTATGGCCCATGAGCAATCTTACCTAAAAAGAAATGACTTGATTTTAGCACATCATATCATACCCAAAATCAAACTGTCCCAACCCACAATTCATAATTAGGGGAGTTCATGGGCAGGGCTGGGCTGGCCTAGGGCATATCAAGGTTCGGCCCGACTTTAAAAACACTGGCCCAGGCCCGGCCCAAGCCTGACACGGGCCATAAAAGTTAGGCTCGAGGCCACCCATTTAATCAATCGGGCCTGGCCGAACTGAATTTCATCACTTTTGTGGCATTCAAGCACTAACTAAATTAAATTACATGCATTTCTTAAGCAAGCCGGGTAGGTCTATGGGCTTCCATCACTTAATCCAAGCCCAGCCCATGAAGATGCAGATAATGACAATATTTTACTATGCAATAACTAGTATAAGATGCTGAATTTTAAGCATATGGGGATGTAGCTCAAACGGTAGAGTGCTCGCTTTGCATGCGAGAGGTACGGGGTTCGATACCCCGCATCTCCATTTTATTTCTTTTAACACTTTTTCCATCTTGACTCAAATATCCGAGTTGAGTCAACTCAGTCAAGACGAGTCCAATGAGTTTTTGAACAATCTATCATTGACCATCTTATATTGAAAATCAAGATATCCCACTTTATAAAAGAAAGCATGTTGGGGCCACTCACTAATAAGTAATAAGTGAGCTTTACATGTTTTGACAACTAGATTTTGAAAAATCAACATAAATTTCATTGTGGGATGGGCTTCACCATCATTAAGTGGGCCAAATAGTATCTTCATCAGGTGAGTCTACATTTAGTTTCCAACACTAAGGTGGAACACCAATGTGATTTCCTCTGCCACTGCATTTGTATTATTTTAGCACACTTTTATTCTTGAGGTATTATTAAATAATCCCTCACATTTGTGTAATACCAATTTTTTTTTTTTTTTAATAACGCTGGGTTGCTTGCCCTTTGGGTCAGAATAATCCCTACGGGCCCATGAAAGAAACCTAGGTAAAATTCCCTTATGGCCTAGTGTGTAATACCAACATGCGAACATCACTCAACCATGAGAGTGTTGGCCACTAGGGGCCTGTTTTGTTTCTCATTATAAGCATGAAGATTTATGTCCTTAGTGGTTTAAAATGGAGATGAGAGGTGAATATCTAAAAAAGATAATCAAATAACCTTCCCTTTAATGAAAATTGAATCAAAAGAGGGTGAGAAATGAATACCCATCCATCACCGTTTCAAATCCTAAAAGTGTCAATATCTCGTCTACTTTGTTACCTTCTTATCCATGACCCCATCATCTCGTATTCTTCATCCCAAAGCTCCTTATTAATCTTTTAGGAGAGCTCGTTTGACCATAAATTTCTATATATTCTATGCAAATAATGAGGCCTTTAGAGCCATTTATATTCATTGGCCCATTTGAATCTTTCTAAATGGTGAAGGGCGACTAAGAGTACCCTTAAAAGAGGAGAGTGCTCCAAGAGGAGAGTGCTCCAAGTATATGATAAGAGTGAGGGACCTTTAAAAAGTTAGGCCAAGATGATGACAAGTGAGGAATCAACAATAGTGAATCCCCTCCTGTAGATTCTTCTTTTTTAAAAGGAGAAAACATGTCGGAGCATCCATTTTTTTTAAGATTATTTTTATAAAAACAATTTAAATGGTTAAATATCATCTTATATATATATATATATATTAAAATATTAAATTTTATTAAAGGCAAGGGTGTTCCTCCGTCCCTTGAGAGAACCATTTCTCATCCTTTCTTCTCTAAAATAAAACCAACTGGGAAAAGAGGTTTTCAAAAAATTTCTCCTCCCCACCTTTTTCCTTACCTAAAAGGGCCTAATGTATGAGCATACTCTATATTTCCTCGTGAAGCCCACTTAGATGCATGTCTACCACTAAGAGGAGGGCAAATGGAAAGTTCTCCGTATAGGCAAAGGGAACATAAGAATAGCCCCTCCATATTTAAACCACCTTAAGTTTGAATAGCATCTTAACATTAAGAGTTTTTTTTTTAGATTAAATCCAATGGCGAGTGATAATTCAATTAGTGTAAAACTGGGCTGGTGACAAATTATGGGATGATAAGAGTATCAAAGGGGCTGCACAGTTCAAAGATGGCCCGTGGCCCCAAATGGGCTCCATAAAGCTGGATTGCACGTGAAGCCAGCTCATAGGAGAACATTTTTCCTAGACAGGCACTAATAGTACTAGTCATTTTCTTCTTTCCCATAGAGAGTTTTTAGGACCCACTGGGTCAACTGGTAGCTAACTTAGGGAACATAATCATCTGTTGTGTTGTATTACGTATGACTTTCTTTGTTTTAATGTATCATGTGTTTGGCTGTAATGGAATATTCATTCCCCCAAAAATAAAATAGCTCATCTGCTCATGCTCTGTTACAATATCTGGGATTCTATTCCTGCAGCCGCCCACTTCCTTTGAGTGAAAAGTAGGGAATTCTTGGGAGAAGGCACAAAGATGGTTGTATTATTGGACAACTAATATAAAATAATTGGTTCTCTAATCTTGATAAAGTGATTACTGACTCAGCTAAACTCCTATTTATGTGTCACTAAGGTGGACTGGTTTTATTTATAGAGATCATGAATCTTAGTTGCAATACAAATTCACCACATGCACGCCAATCTGAACCATCCAAAAAGGGGGCCCAGTGTAGATGGTAAAAGAGTTTGACATCATGCTTATCTTACTATCTTATCCGAGTCCGACACCTTTCTAGGCCTCCAACGGGAAGGGACGTGGATGGAGGTAGTAAGATTGGATCTTAAGAAGCGCAATCTATCTAATGGAAAAATAGAAACTTATGTAGCCAACAATAATATAGTTGGGACAAAGCTTTGATGATGATGACAACAAAGATCAAAGATCTAAATAGCCTGATAGTAACTCACAGTTTGTGGTTTGCTTCATTTCAGTGATCCCACTTCACTCAGGGTTAGGTGAGATGGTACATATTTGTGGATACCTCAAATAACAAGTGTGGCAATGTTTTAAAGCAATATGCAATATGAATATTGGATTATGATCATTTTAAGTTAATCAAGATTTCAACCCATTTGAATCTTGAACCAACATGATATAAATCATTTGATATTGCGATCCAAAGAGAACCGACCCAGATCTTGGTGTGCAGGGTGGTATGGCAATCTAGGCAATCCTGAACTTATCATTCCTTTTTTATTTATTTGGGGTTATCTCATCATTCAAATGGTGGCCTATTTATGGATGGTTAAGGGCTAAAAAAAGGTAAGAATTGGTGATGGTAACACTCTCCTCTGTTCACCATTCAGAATCACACCAATCTGTAAATTCAGTCAAGGCAATCGCACTAATTCATAAATTCAGTTAAGGCAATCACACTAATTCGGTAACGGTAAAACACATTACACTGTCACTTTTAGTGAACAGAAACTAACATCATAGAGTAGTTTTATGGTTGATACCCAATGATTTGAGGTCATGGCTCATTTGCCAGAATTCAAATTTCACTCACTGTCATGGTTAATGAGGAACAGGGAGGGCCTTTGGAAGAACCTCATGTGAAGGAATTGGAATAGTTTGAAATTTGCAATCAGCTGAAAGCAATTGTGCTGAGATGTTGCTGTCTTCAATAGAGATTTTGTCTATGAGCTGAAGGAGAACTCTCTCAAGGTCGCTGGCTTCGCTCCATTCATGAACCTCTGCCTTCAGAAGAGATGAATTCCTGCAAATGAGATCCCAAAGAGGGAAGTTCTTCCTTGGCATCACATGGTCTCCTTCTTCTAGCCTCGAAGAAGGGCAGAAATCACCTTTTCCATCTCCAATATAGATGATACGTTTCTTTCTATCAGTGCAAACCGAGTCTCGAATTCGCTCCACAATTAAACCCTTTATTCAGAAAAAAAATTTGTAAGTCAAAATTGAGATTTAAGAATGATACCAATTCTTAGAATACGCATGGATTTGAATGAGCACCGAAAGTACATGTAGCTGAGATGCACATGAGGAGTTACAAAAATGCTAGAATTAGGAACGAGTGCATAATAAGAGAAAAATGATTTTGGCACGACCAGAGACAAAAAAAAAAAACATTGTGCTATGTATTGAAGGTTACAAAAATTCAAAGTACTAGGAGACAAACACATTGTCCAATTGCATTAAATATGGCTTTAAATATGGTTTAGTCAAAAGTAGAATGGACAAATCTAACCCACATTCAAGGGACAGACATCAATAATAATGAAGGTGATGAGTGCTTAGAATCAACATTCTCTAACTTTTTGATGAGCCAATAAACAGAGATGGTCCCATGAACAAAGGCAGATTAAAAACCACATCAATGTAATCATCCATCATTTAAAGTTAAAAAAGGATATCAACATTCGCAAACCCCCAACTTGTAACAAAAACACACTTATCACGAAGATTACTGGAGATTGGACTGACTTATGGTTAACCATATACATTTTATAGTGGCACATAATTTATGCACAAATGTATCTTTGCCTACAAATGAATGTAATCAAAGAATGCCTTCACACCAACCCCATGAAACATGACCAAACATCAATTAGTTGTTTTCTAAAAGTAAGTGTGTTAAAGCGTTGAGGTGGAAAGCATATTTGCTTGTTTGTTTAAATGACCACTTACAAAGTAATTACACAATCTAGCCATATTAGTGGTTACCTTGCACATGTTTGTAGGGCAGAGACTGCACCCATGAGGAGAAGAGGTGGAATCATGATATGGGAAAATCCTAAGCCTCCCATTTTCATCAACAGAGCAAGGATTTGTGTTGATCTCAGAGAAACAATCAAACAGACCATGATGTTTGAGGACTGTCTCAATAAACAAGAGATTAGCATCACTCACTATCCTCAGTTCACACCTGAAAAATCATGACCCAAATCACTAGGATTAAAATCACAACATAGCCAAAATCAAAAGGACTTTTGAGAAAAAAAAAAAAAAAAAAATTACCCAAGGGCATAAGCTGATTTGATGGCCGTGATGATTTGTGGATGCAAGGTAATCCTTTTCAAGCAATCTCCAATCTCTTCAACTGTTTTTCCTAATGAATGAAGTTCACCCATCATTCTATCCTGAGGCAAGTACCAAACCAGAGAAGACATTTGAGTATTGGAGGTACAAAAACAATAATCAAGATTAAATTTCAGTGATTGAATTTCTTTGAGAAAAGAAGAATTCTTCACAATGTGTCTACAAAGAACAACCATTATGCAATTTTAGCACCATAACTTATTATCTACAACCCATTTGATCATAGACCAAGCATTTCAAATGGATACATCCCAGAGAGAATAACCCATCATACAAGTTCCCCACATTCTTTTGAGAAGAAAAGCATATAAAAACAAACCTTGACATGCCTCATCCTAGTAATAGCCCACCCCCCTAAGATAGCTAGTGTGGGTAAACATGTGTTTCGTTTCTCTCCCATAATTGAATTTATGACAATCCGTTCTGTTTTCCAATTCCAAGAAACTTTTGTTAGGAAAAGTATGACTGATGAAAAAAAAAAAAAAAAAACTTGAGAGAGAGGGATTGAGAGAGAGCGCACAAACTGTAACAACAATTCCCATATATAGACACAGAAGAAGATTGATTCTTGTAAAAACTCAAGAAGCTCTCATACACATGTAGGAGTGAGAAGAATAAGAAATGGGTTCTTCCAAAAACTCAAAAAAACTTCCCTATGGAGAAGAAGAAGAAATGGGTTCTTTCAAAAACTCAAAAAAACTTCCATATAGAGAAGAAGAACAAATGGGTTCCTCCAAAAACTCAAAAAACTTCCATTTAGAGATGAAGAAAAAAAAAGGGTCATCATTGCAATCCATAACAAGAAGAAGAAATGGGTCATTCCAAAAAAAAAAAAAATCTTCCATGTATAGAAGAAGAAAGAGAAGAAGAAGGAATCTTCCAAGAAGTCAGGAAACTTGCATTAAAGAAAAAAAAAAAGGCAAAACCATGATCTATATACCATTAGAGAGTTCCATGGCAAGGTGGATTGAAGCTCCTCGAAGATGAGGGTGGCACCCATCTCATTAATCACCCAGTCGTCGCTATCGCAGTCAATAATCGTTTTGTCGAAATCGAAAACCACCACTATTCCTCCTCCTGCCATTGAAAGCGGTTTTCCGATTTCGAAGCAGAAAAAATCGCAACTTTACAGTCTCTACAAAGCCGAAGTATGTCTCCGACAATGGAGCCAATGATGTTTCCGCACCAAAAGCACTGATATGCTTTTATAGGAACGTGAGCTCCCATCTTGGGTGGGCCACAAGCACTACGAACCGTTGGATATGAAATCCGATTGTTCTGTCCACTTGTCTCGACCTTGGTGAAACGCCAATTTGGAATATTCTGCAAATCTCCCGAAATCTCATTTATGCAGAGAAAGGACGGTAGTCCACGTTTCCTCAAATGGAGGAGTCTTGCAAACAAATCCAGCAAAAAAATATTTTCATTATACGTGGAAAATTTATGTTTGGGGATTGTAAAATTTGAGGATTTGAAGTTTTGAAATAAAGCCTAGGATTTTTGGGCCTGTTCTCCACCATAGGATTTGAAAATCCTAAATTTTGAAGATTGGCCACACCGTTGGATTATGACTATGGTTTACTCTCGGAGATTGAGGGTTTAAAACTGTGTTACCACACTGGGCCAAAGAGGATTTACTCGACTCCCCTTGGGCCCATACAGAGTAGTCATGTTCAAAGGGCTGGGACACCCTCCGTAATTAAAAAAAAAAAAAAAAAAAAAAAGAAGAAGAAAAAACTATATGCATCAACATGATACCAATGTGAAATCCTCAATTATACAAATTCTTAATGAGAAGTTCTTATTCAATGGGTAATGAGGAATCCTTATGATAAGTCCACAAAACTAGGCAATTAAGTCATCCTTTCATTAGCATTGGTGGACTTAATTAGGTTTAATTGCATAAAATTACACTTAATTTCATGATTACATGTATTTGGGGTTATTTTTGGAAATATGGTCAAAATAGGTCAAAATTCATTGAAATGCACAATCTTTGTGAAATTAAGTTTTTCTCATCTCATCTATCACCCCAAAATTAGGCTTTTGGTTTCATCAATGCATATTTTGCTATTTTTGGCACCATGTGATATTTTTGGAAAGATGTTCATTTTGGTGCATCACTAGGCATGTAGGGTCCTATACATGGTTCATAAATATTTTCTTACATATAATTAATGTTAAATTTATATCTTTCAATTTGTAGGAGAAAACAAGAAATGAGACTCGCATTGAAAAATAATTGAGTAGGGACCACACTACATGCCCCTACCATGAGAATTTATATTTTATGGGCACACATGATGAAGAAAAAGAGGAGAAATTCAATAATTGAAGAAAGAAAGGAAAGGAAAAACAAATTTAAATAAAGAATGCAAAATGGGTTGCACATCCAAGCATGACTGAATTCTAGGGAAGTATGCCCCATGGTGGGCCCATCATGGTTTCAAATTTAAAAGAGAAATTTGAATTTCAAATTTGGAGTCTAAGTATGGGAAGTTGCAAGCTAAGAAATCAATTAAAGAAAGAAGAAGAAACATAATCCAACAAGGAAATGAAATCAACAAGCAAGAAAGAAGGGGTCCACAAGTCTTGGACGTCCCACATATGGGAGAACAAAGTTGGCACACAATTGGAATCCTTCTCAATTCTCATGTACAATCTTAAAGATCTTTTGAGGAGTCCAAAGATGGAAAGAATGGGACCACAAGACTTTATCATTAGCAAGAAAAGTTGCCAAGATAGGAGGATTGTTTGGAGTTCAAGCCAAAATGGAAGAGGAAGCCAAAATGGAAGAGGAATCCAAAATAGAAGAGGAATCTTACCAAACAAAGAAACATCAAAAAATTATAAAAAGGAAGCCAACACTGGGCTGGACGTCTAATGACTCTTGTGCTTAGGAGGTTTTCTCTCTCTTTCCACTCCCATCCACCCTTTCTCTCTCTAAGTCCCTTTCTTCTTCTTCTCCCTTCTAATTCTTTAGACATAGATTGAGAGATCATGTTGAGAGAATGATGAAGAGAGAAGAATTTTAATTTTTTTTTGTACTCAAAGATCAAGAAATAAAGACATTACTTGGATTGATTCTGCGATTCTTTATGTAAGTGTGTTAATTTTCTCATTCTGGTTCTTTTACGTATTTTGATTGGAGACAATATTTAACATGATTAGATCTAGGATTTCAAAAATAAAATAAACAGATTAAAAGTCGAGAGACAACAAGTAATTACTTGTATAAATTTATCCTACTCTGAGAAGAGAAAACATCATCATCACATTTTCAATACTTGTAGGATTGTCTAGTTTCTAGATCTTTGGTACATCTTTTCCGCTTTTTATTTTTCCACCCCTTTTGTTTTTATTTTTTAGTTAATGTTCTGATTCTTTTTTACTTGCAAATTCTTGATTTAAAAACCCCAACTTGCATCTTTCCATGTTTAGTAGAAACTTTTTTTTTTTTTTACTTGCATAATATATGGTTAGAAAGTGTTTTTGTTGCTGAAATCACAAGATTATCAACTGATTAGAAAGACTAAATTCGGACATGGTATGTGAATAGTGAAAATTCCTACATAGTTTCAGCAGAATTGACCTGACTGTGTTACAAAAGTGCATGATTTAAAAACCAGGTAAACGTGAATGTTTTGGTCCGAAAAATAGCAGATTTAAAGTATGATAATAGGACTTTGAAACCCCAGAATTTCAGCAAAAAATAACATTGGGAACCGCATCAACCAGAGGCTCAAATGGGGGCAGTTGAGAAGCCTGCGTTTAGATTTCAGCAGCAAAACAGTTCAAGTAGGCATCTTTAGGTAATCATATCTTTTTCGTTTTAAGTCATTTTTCCATTCTTTTTTTTTTTTTTTTTTTTTGTGTGTGTGTTCTTGTTCTTGAATCATCCGAGTATTGATTCCAGCCATTAGATTTAGGTTTATATCATTTTAGACTATTCGTACAGTCCAGCAAAATTGGGCCTGTGCAAGAGTTTCCATACTTTGAATATTTTACAACATGCATCAGATTTTTAGAAACTTGCATAAAATTGCATTGTTATCATTTAGGGCAATATAGATCATTCATATTTGCATAAGAAGTGATTTTGGTAATTAGAATTTAATTTATGAAGTTTTGTTTTGATTTATCTTATATTAAATTGGTTGTTTTAATGAGTTTGTTACTTTTGTAGGTTATAGTTAGAATATGGTTGAATAAAGTAGGTTTTTTTTTTACTTAGTTTAGTTTTTTCATATTTGGAAAGTTGTAATTTTTAATTTTCAGTTTTTAGGATTTTTTTTTTAATTTGATTAGTTTCTTTATTAGGTTAGATTTAGTTTCTAAATTAGGACAGGTTAAAATTGGAAAGTTTCTTAAAAAACATTGCTCCCTGTGGATCGACCTGGTCTTACCAGATTAATACTACATCGCGGCCCTGCACTTGGGGCTATCGATCAAGTTTTTGGCGCCGTTGCCGGGAAGCGCCATATAAGGTAATTGACTTTCTCATTTACATTGCTTTATGGGTGTGATATTTTTGGCATCTTTCTAGAATATAGGAGGTGCACGCATTGAATGACAAACTACCCTAATTTGAAATAAGAAAGTGCATGGAATGATAGCAACTCGCATAATTGATTTTTAGAAAATTCCAAAAAGTTACCAAAATTTTCCAACTTTTTTTTATTTATTATTTAGGATTTATTTTTGATATGACACTCTAATGGAAGGAAAGTCTACTCAAGGTTATACCAATTGCACTCGATTACCTCAGTATCAAGGAAAAGCCTTGTCCCATTAACGGGAGACATTTTATGTTCAAGAAAAATAGTTTTTAAGCAGGACCATTGTGACCCCACCACTTTCCTGGGGGCTTACCAGGCTGAGTTGGTTTCATAGGACCGGGTTGGGGGCCTAGGTGCACTCTACAACCTCAAGAGTGATTAGGTGTTTGTTCTAGGTTAGTATTTTTTCCATTAAATTAAAACAAAAAAAACAAAAAAAAGGTTTTTTTTATTAAATAAAAAAATTTGGCCACCCTACCCACTTGATTCCATAATTGAACCATGTACCAAGAGAGGAAATCACAAATCAACAAGGCACTTGAAAATTTCAGTTTCTCAAAATCTTCAGGTTCATCTAGCAACACCATGGAATATGATAGATACGAGAACTTGAGTGAGACCCAACCGTCTAAGAGCCTACATGATAATCTCCAGCCAAATTGGCAATTAATGAAAGATGACCAACCTAAAAGGTCTTTGCGTGATTACCTATACCCTACACATGTGAACACTTCTTCATCTATGAACGTGTGGGGAGGATGTGGATACAACACCCAATCTTCATGGACTTGTCCAACAAGATCTGATTATTACATAGAGGTGTTGCGAGAAATCGAGGATAAAACCAACGCATATCAATGGCCTTGTTCCAATAACATAGGTAACATGCATAGTCCACAATGGGATGATCATTATGATTACAGCTGGGAACATGGGCACATGGTTGATTTTTCCAATCTTCCCTAAGCACCTACTCTGGATGGGTCATATGTGCAAGACTTGACATATGTACCCCCATCAATTGAATGGTCATATGAAACACCATCCGAGTGCTCATATGTACCCCCACTACCAACCCCTGGAGGTGCAGTCTTTGGAGGATATGATCACTAAATTTATTCAAAATCAAAATGAATTTATTCAAAGCCAAAATGAATTCAATCAAACCATCAAACAAGAACTACGAGACCTGACAACTTCAATTTGCCATAGGATACAAGAGGATGTCACCCTTAGTAGTTAAAATGATATTCACCTGGCATGCATGTATTCCTCACCTATTAGCAAATGCGGACTATATGTTTGAGAAAACTCTTTTTTTTTTTTTTTTTTTTTTTTTGTTTTAACCTTTTCTTTTGAGTTAACAATTCATTTTGCGAAGGCTAACTTGCATGTAGCCATACTGCTATAGTATATATAACTTTTTTTTATAATTCTTTTTTTTTTTTTTTCTTTCATCTGGTACTTATATTTGTACAATTATTTTCTGCTGCCATGTAATTAAGACGTCACTTGGATGAACCTCAAAAGGTAGCATAATTGATGTGGAGAAATGCTCCGAATTAAAATTTTCAGTGTAAACAGTTTTCTCTGCATGCGCTCGTGGAACAACTCTTCAGGGATGCTGTTTCATCTAATCCACAATTGGCAACGGTGTGACAAAAATGATCTCCTTACGAATTTTCTTCTTTGTGGAATCATGATTTTAACCCTCATTAGTCATTGGGAACAAGAATTTTACTCACTGGTGGAAAGGTTAAGTGCCCAACAATTTTCTTTTCTTTTCTTTTCTTTCCTTTTGCTTTTCAGTTCTTTGCGATGAGGCAACAAGTTTTCTTTTCCTCCTTCTCTAAGTTTTTCATTTTCATGGAAGAGACCTTACCATCAACTTAGGATGGAAAGAGGTAAAGAAAATAGAGGTGAAATCCTTTGGACAACTCCCTCTCTCAGTCAAGAAACACCAGATGGTTGAGTCAAAAGGAGCATTTTATCTCACACAAGCACCCTCCGATCGATCCCTGGGCACAAAGGTAGTTTCACAAGTTCTGTAACACCATCCCAACTTGGTTAAAAAGGCAGATTCACTTCTAGTCTCTACATCAAAGTGAAAAAAGCAACAAACAAACTTTGTGTGTGTGTGTGTGTGTGTGTGAGAGAGAGAGAGAGAGAGAGAGAGAGAGAGAGAGGTAAGTCATCAAATCTAATCCAGAGATGGTCAAATAGAAATGATATGATATTAATAGCATGACTTCAATGTTAAATATTATATCTAATTCAATTTTCATAATAATTAAAAGATGAGCACGCAAAATGAATAGCTAGAGATAAAGTTTCTAGCTATTTATTTTGGGAAGAATTTTCTTAAAGGAGTCCCACACCATTAATTTAGAGGGCCGGTGTCACTTTTTGTGCACGATCGGAATTGAAAATCCCGCACCATTAGAGAGTGCTCATTGGCAGTGGTGGAACTAAGGGGGCATGAACAAAAAGTCTACATGGACAAACTTTTTGTCCAGAATTGTGGATAATTTTTCCATTTGAACCCCATATTTCATGCATTTTTTTATATATGGGTGAACATTTTGCTTTATTTTTTTCTCAAGTCATTGACAAATGCATGACTAAAGTGGTTTTGTAATTTAGGGACTGCATCTTGATAATTTTGCAGGGTTATTTTCTGGTGAGAATAGTCTGATTATTTATGGTATACAATTAAAACCATTAACCTAATTACATCCTAAATCTAACTCCGAGGGGTAGCGTAGTTGGCTAGGACCACAGCTCAGGAGCCGGAGGTTACGATCTCGAACTCGCTCTCTCTCCTAAAGGCCGCTTGCCCAAGCAAAAGCCTGACTTACCCGGTGCATAGGGGAGGCTTCTCGAAGAGGCCGGACACCCTCGTTAGCAAAAAACAAAAAACAAAAAAAAAAATCCTGAATCTAATCTTATCTAATTTTAATTATATCATAACATAACTCATTAATCTAATCTAATCCAACCTCCTTATTCTCTTTATCCATGAGATGAGTTAAGATAGGATCATAGCCTTTCTGCTATTGAAGTCGAACATTTCTCGTGTCCAAAGATCATATGATCAGAAGGTATGGCCTCTGGCAGTAACGTTCACGTGAAAGTTTCATTGACAGTAATCACAGTATGCACTGACTGAGATACAAAAGCTTTAGTTCTCATGATTTTGCCTAAATCTGATATATGATTGAAGCTTGTCTGTGTCTCAGGTAGACTCTAATTCAAAGTCTAGTGTTTGTTTGTTTGCATAAAATACATTGGAACTGAAAAAATACGAATTAATCTTGATATGCGCTCCCCATAAGGGTGTTCATGGGCTGGGCCAGGTGGACCAGGCATATTCAGGCCTGGCCTTTAGAAACTAAGGCCCGTATCCAGCCAGGGGTGGACTTGTAGATGTGCTTTTGGGGGCAGTCGCCCGTCCGGCCTGGGTCAGCTTCCAAAACCCATAAGAAGATTTTGGGCCTCCTTCCAAAATCAATATGAAAATTCTAAGTCTGCCCTCAAAACCCACATGAAAATTTAAGGTTCGCCCAAAAAACCAACCAACTGTTTCGGTTCGCCTCCCTCAAATGAAAATCTAGGATATACCACCATATCCAGCCCAAGCCCGATGAAGGCCTTAAGTGCTTGGCCTGAGCAAAGCCAATTTAGTCAATCGGCTGGCTTCCTAATAACTTATTCGGGTACGGAGATAAGTTGGTAAACTACTTGTATTACTCATTTTATAGGGATGTAAATGGGTCGGTTCTAAGCCAAAATTAAACCGGACTCAGAACGGAAACCGTTTCTAAATGACCGTTTCGATACTTGATGCTTCCAATTTGGAACCTATTTTGCTGGATATAAATCCGGTTTCAACAAAAAGGACCAGGGTCCAGTTCCAGAACCGGATCCAACAAGAGTGTTAGGATCTAGTTCCAAAACATAACTTTATTTATTTATTTATTGCTTAAACTAAGGATATCATTCAACTTACAACAGTCCATCTAGTCTACTACCATTAAGATTACACATAAAAATTACCAACTAAAGTTGATTTTGAGCTACAGTTTATAACATTAAAGACTCATATGTCAAGTTATGAGTCCACAGGTCAGAGCTCGTATTGATCTAGTATCAAACTTGTTTATTGATTAGAACGTAAACTAGGTTCTAGCGTGGATCCGTTTAAGAATCAAAACCTAAAAATATGTTCCAGACCTGATTTTTTTGGTCGGAACCTCCAAATAATTAGAGAATCGAATACCCATTTACATGCCTATCATTCAGGCCAGGTCAGGTCTGGCTTTAAGCTTTCATCACTTAATCCAAGCCTTGCCCATAAATTATACAGACCAAAATTTTAGATCCAAGCCTAACCCTTGAGCACTACCAGCCCCAACGGTTATCCAAGAGGCAAGGGGTAAATGATATAAGATGGAGATGCATATGGGATCTTGACTCTCTTAGGTACTGGGAATTGCGTGATGGTTGGGTATTCATTACTTATCTTCTTTTTTTTCCTGATAACGGAGGGTTCTCAATCCTTTGGGTTTGACTAATCCCTCCGGACCTAGAGAGAAGTCAGGTAAAACTCGGATGGCTCCCAGGTGGTAGCACTAGTGGACTCAACCTTCGGTTCCTGAAGAAAGGGAACCGGGGATCGATACCAGGATCTTTAGCTCCGAAAGAAAGAGGAACTGCAGTCCTGAGCACTTGGCCAACCCCTTGGGGTTATTCATTACTTATTTTAGGAATTCATTATTAAGGTAGCAAGTTATTTGATGGTCATTTTTGGATAATTATCTTTGATCTCACCCCTTAGAGGCATACAATCATACGTATTCAAACAAACAAAGAGGCCCTAGGCAACAAAATTAGTACGCCAGTTGCTTGTAACCTGACAAAACCAAATATACCCAAAATCAGGTTTTTCTATTTGACCTTCTACAAAAACTTCTAAAAAGTGCTGACAGATACATGGAAACGTGTGTTAAGTACTATTCAAAGTATATGCTTACAAGTGTTGGTAGAGTGTAAGTACTCTAAAAATAATTGAGACACATATATGAAAGTGGACATGCATGTGCCCTGTGATATCAGATACTACAGTAATACATGGTATGTTTTTTTTTTTTTTTTTTTTTTATGTGTAAATTCATGTCTGACCAGTATTCGTGGGGGTATGCATCACATACAAATAGCATACCAGGATTAGAGATTTATCTTTTTTGTGAAAAAGAAGGTGGTAACCCCTTGGACTCTTGTATATATATATATATATATATCTTTCTAATCGAATAACCAGTGAGGCACAAGGAAGATTTGGTCAGGATTAGAGATATATCAAACCTTACTAGCCATTATGAGTATGAGCCGTTCATTGATGCAGTCTATATTTCCTTTTGTGGCTAATATGTTGAAAGATTTGTCTTTTTTTTTTTTTTTTACTAGTTGGCCTGCTGGATATGAGTGATAGGTTGGCCTGGATATAAGTGATATTATCAACCTCAAGACCTAGTGATTAATCGCTAGGCTTGTGTGTGATAGAGAGGTGCCAACACTCTAAACCATGAGCGTGTTGGCACTCTCCTTTGGAACCTACTTTATGCAATATATCTACTTTGATGGATATGTCCAACTGATTTAGAAGTGCTTTTAATGAAATATCACTATGATTTTTGACAGGTGGCAATAAAAGAGTGAATCAAATCAGTAAAAGAAATATGCTTACAACATTTTTGTGCACTGTGCAAGAGCATTTTGTTTTCATAGTAATTTTTCTTTTTACAATTTCCAATTTCTATTATTTGTTGCAGCCAAATATTTTTCAGAGTGAGTTGTATCTTGACTCTTGTAAGAGATTGTAGAAAATGATTTTCTACATTTTGGTTATGATTGTGCTTTTCACAGAAAACGTGGAAAATGTCTTCACTTTATAAAATAACATCTATGAAAAATCTTAACATTTAATGAAAAAAAAATTATACTCCTTATAGAAATTATTTTCATTCTTTGCAAAAAAATGCTCTACACAAATATATGTCTTTTAAATGCTTTTTTTACCTTCATGTGGCATGGATTTTTCTCTGTTGAGCATCTATACTTTAGAGGCTGTTTGTTTTGTTGGGCTGTGCCTTGTATTCTAGGTTTATCAGAATTCAGATCGTATACGTTAGCCAAAATTAACTTAGGGTTTGAAAGTACTTGTTTTGGTCATTTGTACTAAGGATTTCTTAGGCCTTCAAAGAAAAGATGCATTATATAGGGGGACATTCATGTGCATCCATCCCTCACCATAGGGTGAAGGTATTTTTCCTTTTTTCACATGAATTCCCCTTTTGTACTTCATCTTATGTACTTGAAATCTCCCTTTTGTACTTGAAAATTTACATTTATGGAAGCATCCATCACCCTATGGTAAGGGATGGATGCACATGAATATTCTCACATTATATATAGAGAGAAATTTTCATGCGCATCTATTCCTCACTATATGTGTGTGTGTTTGTGCAATTGTACCCATAGCCCTAAGATATAAAAAAAGTGTTGCCATCAACATAAGCATACTATCAAACCACTTAAAATATTTTTCTATATTTCTTAGTATGACAATTTGGTAAGATCTACTAGTGCATAGTGTTTTGTGTCAATTGTTGATTTTTGTTGTGCCCTAACATCTTTGCTAGTTAGCATACATAGGAATTCATAGTGAAGTAAGCTCTATTGGAAGATTATTAAGGAAGTGGGGTGAGAAACGTACAAGGTGGAGATGCAAAAGGGACCTTAACCTTCATGGGATTTGAGTTCTAGGGTGATGGATGAGCATTTATCTCTCATCTTTTCTCAATTCAATTCCCATTAAAAGTGAGGTTATTTGATGGGCATTTTTTAAATATTCACGTACGATTCTACATTTTTTAACCACTAATAAAAATTTAAAGCCCTAGAACTCTTAGGAATTACAAGCACTTGAAGGATTTTTTATCATCCAAAGTTCACTTTGTTGAAAGTTTGTTGGAGCACTAAATGTTTGAAATGTCGCATTTATATTCCACATATTTTATTTCTAGTATTGCAAGTTCAATAAAACAAAACACCAATCAACCAACCATATCAGAACCCAACTCATTACTTTAAATGAAACTGCAGTCCGTTTTGTAAATGGATGTCACGACTCGGGCCCGAGCCGAGCCGTGATCATCATACTTACTCCCGTAAACCCCGAATTAACCGAAGTTAAAACGAGATCCACAAGGGATATCAATCACAAGAACCTGCCAAATATAAAACTTTTGCGGAAAACAATATATATTTGACATCAACAATTCATCATTTACATGTATACAAAAAGAAAGTCTTTATACATGTATTGCTTTCAATATACATTTGCCAAAATGCTGCATATACAAAATTATTATGCAGACAACCATTAATTACAGTCCAAATGTTAATTACATTCCCAAAACGAATTTATAACAGTTATCAAAACCTTTCTCAAAATATTTATCAAAATATTCCAATCGCACTCGAATACCAAGTCAAATGGTATCCCGCCGATTCCACTCTATCAGTCCTCCTGGAGGAACCGGAGCGGTCTCCTCCGCTGGCGCCGGGGGCGCTGCAGTGCCGGCAGGGGCAACCTGGCCTGTAATGCCATCAATAACACTAATGAACACGACGGTTCAACAATGTATAAACAATTCTTGTAATAAAGTATATCAATACATCCATATTGCAATAATGACAATCTCAATGGTAGAGTAATCTAGACAATTCTACAATGACAATAATAGACAATGACAGTAATAGACAGTGACAGTCAGTATACGTGTACCAATTGGCAACTACCATAGCATTCTTAAATTGTATTTCATTCAATTCATTACCATCTTCCCTAAAAGGAAGGCTTCAATCAATATCCTAAGATATGATCGGGATTTATTCATTTACCATCTCCCCTCAAAGGGAGGCTTCAATCATTACCCGAAGGTATGATCGGATATATATATAAGTGGGACTTACCAGTGTCCGGGCCAGGGACACTAGCATCACCACGGAGCTCCGGAACACCCCCAATACCATCTGCTGCAGCAGGATTAGTCATTCATTATTCATTGAACTCACTTGGAGTTCTAATACAATCGCTAGGTAGTGCCAGACTCAATGATCATTAACCGTCAGTAAGAAATCCACTTATGGATCCAATTCAGTGCAATGATTCCTTTCATGACAAAAGAAAGGAATGACAATAATGTCAATCTCATTAGATTGATCACGATGACACAATGAGAGTAATACTCAACACATATGGCTTTACTCAACCCTATTCCAATCCTATTTCAATCCTAAACAACCATTCGGGTGTAACCATTGGTTTCCAAATGCACGTGTTATTCTTGATGGACATCACATTTGTATTTTTAGTGTGTGCATTTCAAGTCCCCTTAGTTAACACCCATGGAGCTTAGGCAATTGTCAATTATAGTTCACTCAAGGAACCTTCTTAAAATACCATTAATTCTCAATAACTTAGTCTAAGCATGATTAGTCTTCGAAATTAATCGGAACGCATATATCTTTAAGAGTCGTACTCCAAATTCTCGTAAAAATCCAAAACTCGAAATTCACCGGTCCGACCGATTAGCCAAAATTTTCACTAAATAATGTCACTGGGCCAGAAACAGGTTGGCTCGAGCGGACCCACTATTCGCTCGAGCGGACCTCAGGCAGAACCCTGTTCGCTCGAGCCAACTCATTGTTCGCTAGAGCGAACTCCCACAGAAACCTGTTCGCTCGAGCGAACTGCGCAAAAACCCATTTCGCCCCAAACAGAGCCTTGTTCGCTCGAGCGAACCCCCAGTTCGCTCGAGCGAACTGTGCAGAATTTCAGTCCGAATTCTGTGCAGTTCACTCTTCTTCTCCTCTCCTTTCTTAATCACATTTCAACAACTGCATGGTAAATGGGAACCTCCTGTTCCCCCCTTCATGCATCATCCATTCACATTCATCAATAATCACACTTCTAATCATGCCTTAATCACCTCATTAAACATTCAAATTAAACCCAAAAATCAATGTAAAATGCATATAATCCATGACAAATCTCTATAAACAATTACAATGATCAATATTAATTACAAGCAAGGTTTATACTTGCCTTTGGAAGCTATTAACCAAAAACCCTCCTTTGTCTTGGTTTGGATTGAGATCACAATCTTCCAATTTCAAACCCTAATCATAAAAACACCCAAATGAACTCCCATGAGTCATTGGTGCTAGAAACCACTACACAATCACTAATGGGACTTGGAAATCACAGGGGAGGTCATTTACTTACTTGTAGCTCCAAAGAAATGGGTTCTCAAGCTTTCTCTCAAGCTCTACACTTCAATAATGGTGGATTGCTTGATGAAGAAGATGAAGTTGAAGTCCCTCACTCCACAATCCACTTCAATCACTCTCAAACTCACTCTCAAACAAGAGGAATGGAAGAGGAAGAGAGAGTGGAGAATGCTCTAGGGTTTTCTCTCTTGCAATGGAATGAAGAATGAACTCTCTTCCCCTTTTGATTCTAATATAGGGTTCCTTACACAAAAACCCCCTCTCATTTCACCTATTTTCATTTTGAGTCAAATGACTCCTCACTTGGTCCATTTGAGGTCTAATGAAATCGCGTCTATTATGAAAGTTGACGTACTCTTCGAGATACGCACGTTGGTATCAAGAATTTCCGTATTTGATGAAATACGCGAAAACCCGTATTTACGAAAAAGTCCTTAATTCACCTTGTTTGAGTCAAAACTCATTTCAATCCACTCAATTTCATTCAAATCCATTTCATTAGGCTTAATGTGTTATTTGAGACTGATTTCTCTCTCTTTGGTCATTAACCGTAGTTAATCCAATTATCCATGCTTAATTAGCATTAATCACAATTAATTAACCTTAATCGCGATTAGTTCGGGTAGGGGTGTAACAATGGATCAACCACAAATCACAAGAATTTCAAGAAATCTTTGCAATTCTCTTCTCTTCCTCTCACGAGCATATCACGCCTTTACAGGCTGTTCCATGTCATATTATAACAGTTGGAGCTTTTTCATGTCATATCACAACTATTGTTCAATCAGAGGACATGTGAGTTGATGCTTGCCATTTAACTGTAGGGTCATTCAACTAAAGCCCACTAAGAAGATTGTAATTTCAAAGCTCGTGACAGTTCACAGGAAAGTGTCTTCAATGAGCTTTGGTTCTCTTGATAAAAGTCACATCAACATAATCCATGAACCATGACAATCTTTTATTTTATATCCGTGTTTGTTATTTTTGTGTGTAAATATATAGGTCTAGTGAGATGGTGCCACATGTGAGTAAGATTTACAGGCCTACTTGAATGCATGTCAATCATAAAGTATAAAAAGATTGGAAGATTTTGATGGAAGCTAACTATGTGGTTGAAATCAGCCCTATCCCATCTTTATCAAAATCATTGCAAATGTGGATTGTTAAGGTCTAGTGAATGGTGCAGTATGTGAGAAGAGTTTATAGTGCTCGCCTGGATGTGTCCCTACCATTAATGGTGGGGGGTTGAAGATCTTTTCATTCGGATTAAGTATGTACAAAAAATCAACCATATCCAATGTCGTGTTATATGTAAAATAAGAAAAATGTTCTCAACAATTGCAAATGTGAATTGTTAAGATGAAGGTGTTAGGATGATTGGATGGAGTTAATTTTTTGCACATACCTACTTCCCATTAAGATCTTTCAATTTTCTTTATCCTTAATGATTAGCACACATCCTAGTAAGTTATATAAACTTTGCTAACATACCATAAAATCTCATTAGTATATATGTATATGCCAATGAGTGAATGTACTAGGTTTTTTTTTTTTGGTAAAAATGTACTAAGGTTGTTCTAAGAAGATGAGGCTACATCTCACACTACTAATATTCTCACTTGCGGACGAAAATTTCATGACATGAAAGTGAATTACTTTACCAAAAAAAAAAACATGAAAGTGATTTATGATGTTACATGATTTTTATGGTTTCTAGCAAGTAAAGAACTTGTATGACCTTTACTTATATGAATTATATTCTCACTTTCATGTTACAAAACATTTTTTAACAGCTAGCTCCATAATCAAGTTCACAGCTTCAAAAGTTCTTACAGAGTTTTTATTAGGCTGGCTTCATTTTTTTAGAACGAAGAAGAGGGTGTACAAATCCACCACCACAACAAAACAAGTAGTAACTAACATTTGTCAAAAGTTGCAAATTCTCACAACAACATTTCATCCACCACTAGCTTTGTGCCACATTGCACCCACCACTTAGAGTGTGTCCATTGTCCCATGCAAGTGCCTCTTTATTGACACACACGAATGCCACTTTGCGGCTAAAAGAGAAGATATGAACGACATGGGCATATATTCCCACCATATAAAAGTTGTTTGTGGCACACCTCAGTGGCTTACCCACCACATGATATGACCCACCATGCCAAATTCTCTGTACCCAACTTTCTACTCAATTGTAAGAATTCTAGGCATCTGTATTGAGCCACTAAAGAGAATTAGAGGGAGACATCACAGGGGAAAAGGATTGGAGTTGTATGCACTACTTGCAATATTATAATGTAGTGATAGTTGAGGATAGAGGGGAACAACAAAAGGTTTGGAGTTGCATGTATTACTTGCAATTTTTTATGGTAATGGGACTTTCCTTTGGATAATTGGATTGATTATTATGGTTCTAATGAGTCACAACTCAATTTCCACAGGACAGGTGTAATCACCTGATTTGTTGTTGAGTCGGTTTAGGTTTTAGAATTTGGCCGAAATAAGTCATGTCACCTAATACGTGGGCCTAATACTTTGGTAGGTCCCACTGATCATGATTGTGGCCCAGGTGGGCCTCACAGCCATTACAGTTTACATGTCAATTTTGGTCTTGTGCAAAATTAGATTTGAATTTTATTATTTCCTATCTTATTTAATTATGATTTAGGACTCTTACAAGTTGGGTCTTAGTAGAACTTTTAATATATTAGATAGATGACTGGTGCTAACTTGTGTTAGGTGTGTGATGATATTTTGAGATGTGTTCAAGGAATGGGTCACATACTATCCCTTCTTCTTTTTCCTCTTTTACATTTAAAAACCTTCCTGTACAATGCTGTCTTGACAGCAATTCTTTACCATCTCTATTCAGAAAATAAAAAAACACATGGTTTTAAGCTTGCCAAAAAAGCCCGAAGAAAGGAGAAAGGGTTCATGGGTCATAATATTGTGAGTAAACGATAAGACCGTGACCATCCGGTGACATTTATATATCTTTTGTTGTTAACTAATAGAAATCAAGTCGTTTAAGAGAAGAAAGGCCTCTTACCTTAGTGGTAGGAGGCGTTAGTTCTCACCTGGCTATCTAGATTCGATCCCGAGCAATCACCCTCCCTCACCAGAGGACTATACTACCTCATTCGAGGTCTCTTATCTCACCCGAGGGCACACCGCTTCACCCGATGTCTACTCTCCTCACCAGACGGCTAGGTGACCCAGCTCGACTGAGCTGAGATACCCAAAAAATAGAGAAAAAAGTCTAAGAGGTACCATTCCATAAAATCCTGAATTTTATCTAAAGTTGAGCCTTGACTTACGGGCCAAGCTTGTGTGAGGACCCATGTCCATAAAATCCAAAGAATTTAACAAAACTTGAGCCTTAACTTACGGGCCAAGCCTTAACATCCAGCTTTGTCCTCTTCTCTGCAGGGGGGACTTTCTCCTCTGCCACCAAAAACTTTCTTCATCAAGTTCCACATTTTATTCCACCAAAAGTCTTCATTCAATGGCCCACATGGAGGTGTAACGTAGAAGACAAATTTGACTTTCTTCTGTAGCACTTGACATGATCCCTTTTGGTATTTCAATGGACTGGAAATTGACATCATGTACACATCACATCCATCCAACAAATCCAATGCGTTTAATACTCAATTCAACATCAAGTTCTTGATTAAATCTCATCTGCATAAATGGGTCATCAAAACAATGTTTCATCTCAAATCATATCTTCATGTATAGATGGAAAGCTTCATTATCATGTGATCTATCCCATCTTCATAGAAATTCCCAGATTCAATAAACCCATTCTCTGGGTAGGCCATCAGAACTTGTCATCCAGTTATACATTGAAGGTCTTTAAGGCTTTGATGAATCACCATCACAGAATCATGATCATTAATTTAATAAAGAAGATTCTTAGAGATGACACAAAGGATGTCTTAGAGATGATTCTTAGATTTTCTACTAACCTTTTTTTTTTCATTTCTGTACCAACAGGTCGTCATCTGCTATAATTGCCTGGCAAATGCCAACAAGACATCACACATGGATGAATTATTAATAGCAGGTCAAGTAACAGGTCAGTTTTCAGAAATAGTGAGAGATGTTGACTGAACAACAAGAACATGTCTAAATCTACTAATGCCATTTTTAAAATGAAAAGGCTAGGAATTGAATTCCTGATGCAGCAAGTGGCTTGCAGCAAGTGGTTAATGTCAACAAGTTTTTTTTAAAAAAAAAAAAAATTCAACACAAAAGGATGCTTGTGGGTCTGCAGCTCTTCATCCACAAACAGGTGCCCAACCCTACCTTGAAAGCAAACTCAAAAAACCATGTGCTTGAAGATTCATACATACTTTCATCATTGCAAGCAAAGTAATCACCTCACACCTTATTACCCTTTCTTCCTCCAATGGAAGCAAATGCACCATTTTTCATATATGAGCAGCACAATACCAATAAATAAATAATAAACACAAAAAAAAAGGAAGGAAGAAAATGAAGAAGGAAAAGAAAGCCCTTGGTCATCATCTTCGTCGTCATCGTCAACATCATCATAAATTATCATAAATTATGAGGATTTACAAACAGATCAGACCCTTTTTATGACTACAAATGAATGGAATAGAATCTCCCTCTCCACCCTCCCCCTTTGTCCTACTTTATCTACACATGAATTTCCTGCCTCACCCAAAACAAATCATGAAAGAAGAAAAAAATTACAAGCCAATATTACACACCAACATTACACGGCTGCCACTTACCCTCCTTGTCAAACCTGAAGCGGGACACGAGTCTTTATTGGCTTCAGCTTCAAGCCCATGCTTTCTGGTGTCAGAAGCTCCGGGGAGATACACGACGGGCTAAGTGGGCTCCGTGGACTACCGCTGAGACAGCAAGGCCGATAAAGCCCATACCCCATAAGGAAGTACTCCATGGGTATCAGCATCGCATGGGGCTGCTCTTCCGTCACCATTGATCCGCATGCTTGAACCTGCAATCCACCAAATCCAACATCAAAGACATGCAATCAAATGTCTAACTGTCTTTACCCGTTAAATGAAATGGATAGACAGAATGTTTTATTATACCTCAACCAATGCACTGTATCTTCTATCCAGCTCAGTGGTCATGTGAATGGCTTCCGAATGGAAGGGAGAGTCCTCGCCAACGAAAATTAGAGTCCGGCATTGTAATTTCTTCAATCCATCAGTAATGTCATGTCTCCTGCACACTTGCCTAGCGTCATCAGTTTGCTACAATAAGAAAGGTAATAGTTCAGCTCAAAAAAGGCAGCTTAGAGAACAAGGTCATACCCGTTGATTGCTTGAAGAAATCTTGAAACATTTGTGCTCTGCCTCTCATCCAGCAACTGTAGAGTCAAAGGTAGCATCAGAATCAACAATGACTCATTTTCTCTGCTATATATCTCAATTACCAAGACAAGAAGACGTGTGGAGGTTACTGGAAAAAATCAAATCACTAACACTTCTGCAAGCTTGTACAATTTCCGACTCAGGAACCACGTCACTGCCCCGTACTTCCTGTCAATAAATGGTTAAAATACTCAAGCGAGTTCAACCAATTTCAGAGAAGTTGCACAACACTGGAAGTGGAGAACAAATACCTTGCTGAAGTACCGCTGAAGCAAGCAGTCCTTCATCAAACCACACATTCCATAGAAGTACAACAAATTTGACATAAACTGCAACACAGCCTTATTTACTAAAATGGACTCAATATATTTAGTCTTACAAACTGACTATTGGCATGGTTAGGAAACAAACCTTATTATACAACCATTCAGTCCAAGAGGGTGCTTTGCATAGAGGGGAAACGAGTATCAAGCCAATAACACGCTCCCTATATTTCGTCTGTGAACATGTGGAAGAAGAATCAAAACATAACCTTAGATGCGTTGCAGTTTTAAAACGATAAGCATGTTGCATTCTGACATATAAACATACAGCAAAAAGAGTAAGGATATAAGCCCCAGCAGTGACCCCCATGCACATAACTGCATCAAGCCTGGAAAATGAAGGAAAATAGCCATAAGAAACTAAAAGTTGGGATGAAATCAAAATGGCATGAAATGTTTGCAAAAACATCCAATTACAAAAGTGGTCGTTAAAAAGTAAATAGATGTGCAAACAAACACCAAAATGGATGATCTGGAATGTGGCCGGCCAGACAGAACCATGGGGTGCCACCTTTCCACATAAGGCAAAACCATTTGGTTGTCTTACATATGGCTTCGCTTAATAAATAAAGGTAAATAAAATTAGTGGATATTTACCCAAAGTAATCAACAATATCAGCAACCTGGTCTGCTAGGTCATCAACGGAAGGCACTGGAATATCAGAAGAAATTGCAGCAGCTCCCAACTGCAAGGACACTTGAAAACAGCCAGATGACTTGAATAAAAATTTCGATGACAAAAATGTAAATTAGGAGAGAAAGAAGTTATCAAGCTTACATGATTACCGACCTGATGCCCTGGAGGACAGATATGATATATACAGAAATTATGAAGCAGCAGAGAAGAAGCTTCTGGGCAAAAGAACAATCCTTGGAAACATGACATATCTGTTCAAATATACAGATGTTAATAAACCAGGAAATATTTTGCAGTATTCAAGGGTTGAAGGGGAAGATCTTTATAGTTATTAAAAAGGAAATATGTGAGGGCAAAAAAAGCTTAAATCAGCAAAAAAAAAAAAAGTTGCTCCAGGTACCTCAATTATAAAAGTGAATGCAGCCTTAAAAGTAACATGAGAAAATTACAGTCAGTCAGTAACAGAGTACTCTCTAAAATGATGTCAATTAAGAATCTCAGAAGCTCAGTTCCATGAAAGCCTACTTCTAACAAAGAGAATTGAGCTTACGATTTAATGCTAGATCAGGATAAGTAACAAGTGCCGGTTTGTCCTGGTCACCAAGCACAGCGACGGAAACAGAACCACAGCTAGTATGTATAATATGTTCCTGCAGAGGCATATAAAAGGGAGGAAATTTTGTCAAAGACATACATGTTTTAATATAAAATGGAAAAATTTCCAGAATGTTAATGAAATGGGTCATGCAACAATAATGAGCAATAAAACTAATTAAAGGTGATATCTAACTGCACAAAGTGCACAAACTATGGGACAAAAATAACTGAATAAGAATGAAAATTGCAAAAGGGTACAAAAAATAGACGTAAGAACTGCATCATCAGATTTGTTATTTGGCAGAATACTAGGAGAAAAGAACAAAGTACGCTCATTACAGTGTCCCAACTAAACAGTCACATAAACCAGGTGAGTTTTAGAATAAATGAATAGCCAAATTGGAAAGGTAGTTTCATCCGTCCGTTACGAAAAAAAAGATTGAGAAATGGTAAAAGATTAAGACTATTTGTAACTTTAAAAGAAAATAATTTATCTGGCCATAATTTTTTTAATTGGTAATCTGCCTAAGAAATTCAAACAAAGAGAAACTGTATAGCCATCCCAAAAGACAAATAGCCAAGTGGTGTCCACAGAAACAGTCATGTTGCTAAAGCAAACAGAAATAGACTATGATTCCACAGAGAGATACAATTAAAAAAGAAACAAGGAAACATAAAAACCGGGAAGCATTATTCAAGTATTCAAGAGCTTAAATAAAAGTAGATTCCAACCAGTCAGGGAAGTATATTCCATACTATGCATGGTAAAAAAGTAAATGTGATGACAATGCAGAAGCTAAAGCCTGCAACAAAGAAATCTGGGAAAAGAGGAAAAAGAAGAAAGAAAATAAAAACACTACACGATCAATAAACTTAAAACTAGGTTCAAGCATCTTATTGTTCAAAAACAAATAGATCAAAGCAAAAATTGGAAAAAAAAAAAAAAAAAAAAAAAAAAAAAAAAAACAGAAAAGCATTAGTCAACCTGAAAACAATCCTTAACAGTAAGGAACACAATACAAATAAAATCTTTCCTCGAATTATGAAAAAGTGTTATACACCAAGAAAATATAGATCTCACTGTTTTCATCCATGTTGAAAGCCAAAAATAAGATCAAACAAGGCATATCTCTAATTAAGAACAGGGTACAACTGGGTCTTCTGGATGTGGAGAAATTAAGTGGAGGAAAGTGTCAGACGTACAAATTTAAATTTTATCTCTCCATTTTCTCCTTCCGTGCAAAAAGTGAATGAAATATAATACAATGGAATTCAAGAACCTGTAAATTGGACAGGTTATAGGGAGGGGAAAAAAAACTTTCCCAATCCAATGAATACTTGAAAATCATTCATGAGGTAATGAAAAGAACTCCAACTCGATGACTAAAAAACCATCTCGAAAGACTCAGATCCAAGCCAAAACCCATATCCAAACCTTAACATTACAACACAAATTCCAAAATATCAGATTCGAGCTTTTTTTTTAAAACAAAAAAATGAAATCTTTACTGAAAAGATAGTTCTGATTCCACTAATTCTTCCAAAACCCAAAGCTACAAAGGGGGAAAAACCTCTCTTATCGTCCAAATCCAAAATGCAAAGTCAAAACCAATTTGAGAATCGAAGTACATCCGACCTTCAAACACCCCCCAACACAAAAAAAAAAATGAAAAAAAGATTGCAACTTTAGCATAAAAACAGAAACAACAAATGCAAGGAAGAAAACAAATAGAAAAAACAGACGCACCCAAAGCTACAATTCAAAAATCTCGCAGATTCTACTATCAAAAACGACAGATTCAACTCCCAATTTCATAAAAAAATGAAAACCCAAAACCAATAGCATGATAGAAACTGAATTAGAGAGAGAAAAAGAAAACAATGAAAAGAGAGACCTTTCCAGAGAGAGAGATGGTCTCAATGTCGATGGAAACGGAACCGCTCGAATCTCCCATAGCCGCCGCCGCTTTGAGAGAACGAACGCTTGCTCGCTCTCTGTTTCTAGTTTCTACTCTAACTTCCGTTGAATTCCTTTGGATTAATTAGTAGGAGAAGACGAAGACGAAGACGGAGAAGAAGATTTTGAAGATTTTGAAGAGAAATTCTCGTATCTTGTTTGGCTTAAAAACGAAGCGATTCTCTCGGTTGGAGAAAGCCCCCGCCAGGTTAACTTAACCCGGGTTAAACCTAACTTCACTCCACCGACGCTTTTCTAACCATGGTTATCTCTCTCTCTCTCCCTCTCACTATAATAATGACTACAATTGCTCTTCCTTCTCACATCACAATAGGAATTGGAAAAGTATTGCTTGAAAATAATCTAGTTTTTAAATAGCATGAAAGTTTTAAAAATAAATAAAAAATACTGTTAGAATAATTTTCAAAGGTTTTCATCACTTTTTCCCATTCTTATTCCTATATATTTTTATTTTACTTTAATGATTTTTTTCTCTCTCTCCGTATTTTTTTTTTTCCTCACAGGTGTTTCCGGCCTAATTGAGAACTGATTAATCCACCAGGCACGTGAAAGAGAGAGCACGAGTTTAAACCTCAACCGTCAGTTCTTGAGCGGTGGTCTTAGCCAACTACGCTATCCCTAGGGTTAATTTTAATAATATTTTTTTAAAATAGTAGAAGGTCCATTTTCAATAATATTAACAGCTGAAGAATGCTGCCATCTTGTGTTATAATTATGTTCATTGTATATTCATTTGTACATACAATCTTCCTCTAAAGAAATTATCCTGCCTACCATGGAATGGACCCATTTTTGTCATATGGGTCCATCATGAGTGGACATTTTCATCTTCTACCACTCTAAAGATTGCCTTCCATCAATTAAGTGTTTCATGATCTGTGGGGTCCAGCTGGCAACATGCAGAGTAAGAATGATCCATGGTCCAAATCCAAATCTTCTATTTGGGCCCAAGTCTGAATATCTTTTAACTCTGGATATGGAAAGGGATTGGGTATCCTCGACTTCAATTGATCTCCAGTTGACTTTCCATTTAGGATTATTTAAATCAATTGGGCAAGAAATGCTAAACATTGCCTTCCATATGGACAAAATCTAGCCTACAAATGTTGCTTTTCATAAGAAATGATAGATTTGCTTTCCAATGATGGACCCCGTTTTGTGGATATGTTTGACACAAAAATATCAGCCTATTCATTTATATCACCAATACACTGTTACATCTTATCAATGTGGGCCTATGCAAGTCTGTACAGCCCATTATAGACTATAATTTAACCTTTTTATTATGACAAGAAAACCACATTAACAGTCCAATCCAATCGGATTAATAAAAACTCAATTGATCCATTGTAGTTTAGGGGGTTCCATGTGTGGATGGTTTGGATAAATCATAAAGTTGCCCCACTATGTTGTCCATCACCATAATATGGTAAAGGATAGACGCACATGAAGATCCCCCGTGGAAAAGTACGGAAGAAAAGAAAAGAAAAATTTTACATATATTTTTATTTTGATTTAGAAAAAGTTTATGATAGGGTCGTCTTTTTTTTAATGGTAACTTAGGTTGATCAAAGTGCTGAAGTTCTTGATTTGACAGATATTAAGGGCCAACTATTTCTTTCATGTTATTGAAGACAGGAATTTTAAGATCTCTATTTCTAAAAATGGTTAAAAATCAAGAAATATATGAGAGTTTTCAAATCTCCTCTCTAATGACAACTGAATCAAATGGGAGAAGAGATAAGAATTTGAAGATCTCTATTTCTAAATATGGTTCAAAATGAAGAAATATATGAGTTCCAAAAAAAAAAAAACTGACCATCAAATCTCCTCTCTAATGGAAACTGAATCAAATGAGAGAAAACATAAGAATTTGAAGATCTCTATTTCTAAATATGTTTAAAAATGAAGAAATATATGCGAGTTTCCAAAAAAAAAAAAAAAACACTGACCATCAAATCTCCTCTCTAATGGGAACTGAATCAAATGAGAGGTGGGACACAAATACCCAGCCTGCACCCCAGAAATTCAAATCCTAGGAAGCAAGGGTTGCATTTACATGGCTAAATTCTATCCTTCACCCCTCGATTCCTCAAAAAGATGGAGTTCATTTAGCCAAGAATCCCTACGCATTCCATTCCATGCAAACAAACAGGCCCTATAGATTAAGATATCTCAAATTGGTAGAACGATATTACAGAAAACATGCATGAAGCAGCAGCAACAAATGACAAATTTGAGACACAGGCAATTTCAAGTTTTAACAATAGATATCCAAGATGAAGCACACTAGTAGTCATACCAGAGAGTAAATAATAGATAAAATAGAAACCACTCTCTTCAAATTTATCAAAGTTTAGTAAGTCAAAACTAGAATATATGGAGCAAAAGTGTGGTATCTTTAGGGCAGAGATATTCAAAACTAAAAATGACAAATACAGTTGTGATGGGTACAGGCAAGTGCTAGACCAAACTAATGAGAAAGTTCATAATTCATGAGAGTCTGGCCATTTAGCTAATGGGAATGTTAATTTTCATAATTCATGAGAGTCTGGCCATTTAGCTAATGGGAATGTTAATGCTATGGCCATTAGCTAATTAGAACACCAAAGTGTGAGTAAAAAAAATGAAAAATCACAATTTAATTTGACATCCATGGATACTGCAGCAATCATTGTAAAATGGAATGTTAAAAGTAACACGCAGTCTAACAGATGGCATGAAGTCAGGTTTGTTACAACGGAAGAAATCCTAAATGGTTACATCCAAGATGAAACAAAGAAACAGTATGGATAGTCGGCATCTGTTCTATAGAATAGTCAGATTCTGGGGATGATCAGCTACAAATTAGACACGAAAAAACTAATCTTTAAAAGTAGGAAGGTAAAATATCCTACACCATCAAATCAGTATTACAGTCAATAAAGCTAACTAGTAGGTTCATAAATTACTCTTTCAAGGGATTAGCAAAATGGGGCAAGGCCCTAATTCTACAGTTTGGCATCTCAGGTGAACGTTTACCCAGGATACCCAAAGTGTGACATTATGCTAGAAACAGCCGCATTTTTCTTCATATTATGAATTGGCTTACAAGTTACAACCTCTTGACAAAAGACTCCTAGTCTAGCTTGGACCAAATCCAGTGGACTAAAATGTAGTGTTTGTGACTATGGAAATCCATGCTTTTGACATCAACAATCCCTTCCCATCCAGTTATATACCTCATTGCTCCATTTCTTCCGCATCGTCATCAGATGATGGATTTTCCACCTCACTACCACCACTCATGTCATCAGCACTAGAAAGAACAGGACTCTCTTTTGCAGAACTATCATACTTGT
The DNA here is from genome assembly GCA_003546025.1 of Camphora micrantha. Classification (NCBI taxonomy): domain Eukaryota; kingdom Viridiplantae; phylum Streptophyta; class Magnoliopsida; order Laurales; family Lauraceae; genus Camphora; species Camphora micrantha. The sequence continues at coordinate 12,350,519 of QPKB01000001.1, forward strand.
ATCTCTGGAGTTTGAATTGCTCCTCTCCTTCTCCCCTTCTCTCTTTGCGTTTTCTTCTTGCGCTCTTTGATGTGAATTTCATAGTTTGGGCAGCAGATATGAAGGCAGCATCCATGTATTGTATTGGTTGATCATCCTCCATTATCTTCTCAGTCTGTTGCCCCACTTTATCAATAACAAAGAAATCATCATTAGCTATCCTTCTGCTTGGCTTAAATACTGAGTGCTCATGGTTCTCACTTGAGTCATCGAATACCAATTTATTACGGAACTTTGATATGCTATTTCCAAACACACTAAGCCCTTTGTCTTCAAGATTTAGAAGCCATTCTGGAACATCACAAAGACAAAAGATTTCTTAGAAAACCCAACCCAACGAGGCAAAATGAACCACGAGATATAACAATATGCCCATAACAAAACAAAAGTTGAAGTTACATCATCCTTGAATCCAAGGATATTGCAGTTGTGTTGCCCCAGCTTTGGGTACGTAAAAGTAAGACCCCATGCTTTGGGGATCCAAATCATTGATATCACCGGCGCCACAATAGAAGGATAATGTACCATAAATGTCACAATGATTTGGATCATTGATATCCAAACCCTTTAATTGATGACCTACTAGATAGTTTACATGGAAACACAGCAACAGACTTCATTTGCCAAAAAAGACAATATATTGGATCATCAATATTTTCAATCTGAGCTCAGTGCTGAATTGATGTCGTTAGGGCTGAATTGTACAGACTGGAATCTTATATTGTAATGGGGTACATATTCCTTGAACTCTTATATACTTGCTTCCTTTAGGGCTTGTTTGCTTTGTGTGATTCAATACATACGAATTGTAAGATTTCTATTTCCAAAAGTGGTTAAAATTCAAAAAACAAAAGTAAATTTCCAAAAATGACCATCAAATTATATCACCTTTAATGGAAAATCAATCAATGGGAGATGGGAAACAAATACCCAGCCATCAAAGCCCATCACCCTAGTAATTCAAATCCTAGGAAAGCAAGGGTTGCATCTATAACTCTACCTTATATCCTTCAGGCCTCACCTTTTATAATCCTTGTTGGATCCCATTTAACCATAAATTCCTATATTTTCAATTCCCATGCAAACAAACAGACCCTTATTTACTTTTTGTTAATCAATAAAAAGAAAAGGAAAGGAAGAAAAATCAATATTTTCAGTGTGGTTAATTTCTAGTCTATCTACGACCTTGGTCACAGAATCATGAACTCACGAGAAAACTCAACACCCTGAGGATATGCATATTTATGATCTGAAGATGATTCCTCATAAGGACATTGAAACTTACTGAGAAGGGCTTGAGGTGTAGAAACAAGTGGTATACTGGACTTCTCCATGCCTGCCTGACTAGCGACCCATTTAATTAGTTCAGAGGGCAGTTGTGATCCAGAGAAAGCATTTGTATATGAAATAGCTTTAGTATGATCCCCCCTTGTCCTGGACCAACACAGTGATACTTCAGCACCAGATAGAGAGATATAATCATCTGCTTCCAACAATTGCTGATCATTTCAGTTACCTGGCACCTCGAATGGCTTCATGGGCAGCAATCAACCTTGTAATGGCAAGACTTTTCATGTGACCATCATACTGTTCAACTGCCATTTTGGGACTGAGGAAAGAATAATCCACCAATGTCACAGCATCATAGAGCACTTCACGTAAAAATGCTTCATCTTCAGAACTCTGGAATAAGGACAATTTTTAGGAACATATTGGTGAAAGATTAGTAAAACTAGAAAACCCAACATTTTAACAGGGGATTTCTGTCACCTGTCTCTTGAAGAACACAAGTAGGATTAGCCACACAAACACACACACCAAAAACCCCTAATCCACCCCCACTCCCACTCTCCTCCCAAAAAAAAAGGAACAAGAAGAAAAAAAAAAAAAACCATGACTGGGATGCATCCAAGCGATAATTCCCATTTTACAAACAGCTATAAGTTGACTGCAGCATTCTAGTCAGCACTAACCAATAGGGAGGTAACTGGCAAAGCTGGCTCCAGCAGCAGCCTGAGAAGCATCCCTGGTTAACACCAACAAGAAAATAACAGAAGTTTATGAGCATTTTCAACAGGGAAAAAGGAGAAACCATATGAAGCTTGTTAGTGCTTAAAAAGCACGTAACTAATTATATAAATAAATAAATAAACAAAAACTTGGTGCATCTTATGTGGTTTTACTTAATTGATCATAGAATCTTTCTTGAATGTGCATAGGAAATGGAAAATACATGCATCTTTCAGATGATAAATATGAGAAGAATGGGATTAAAACAAATGGACAAAACTGCAAGTCATACAATAAAAAATAGGGTTTTTTAAGAAAAAAATCAAGTTCAAACCATAATTAAACGATTTTATGAAGAAAAATCATAAAATGACGAGATAATTGTTCGTACATGTTTTTTGATAAAATTACCCTAGCTGATGATATCATCAATCCAATTGACAATATCGTCAACTTAATTGATGATATCGTCAAACCCCCTACAACTTTTCTTCTTCTTCGATGGTTTCCATACCTAATTATCTAAGTTCGGAGGGGATGATACTGAAATTTGGCAGAAGATAAATATCCATTTCAAATAAATGAAGAAAAATCGAAAGGAGGTGATGAATGCATAAAAGAAGGGTTTGACAAGTCTTTCACAAATCACATAATGAAGTGTGTTCAATGCATTCACTGTCAAATCCATTCTTAAAGCCGGTTCAAAGATTCCATATTAAGGGAACAAAAGATGCTCTTGAGATTTAAAATTCCACACAACTAATACAATACCTAGGTGAAAACCTCACATTCAGCATGCAAAGATTGTCCAACATGGCTCCCTACATGTTGCTCACAAATATCAAAACCTACGAAATCTCCCAAAACAAATGGCTTCAAACTCTTAATGTTCACAAAAGCATATCCAAATTCATCCCCTCCAACCTCACTTCAAGAGAAAATCCTCATTTAGGCATTTCACCGAACACCTTGCACTCCAAACTCAAACTAACAAAACTCATGCGAAAGAGGCAACAAATGTGTAGAAACTAAGCATGTGACCCACACACCTAAGGAAGATTGCCAAGACTACTTAAAGAAGATCACTAAGACACAAAATGCAATGATTCTCATAATTTTTCCATCATTTGGTAGAAGAAGATAGAGCATAATACTGTTTTTTGCCATGAAAGTTGACTATATTGTCAATTGAGTTGACGATATTGTCAACAGGGTGATTTCGTCCAAAAAAATGTGCGAACAATTATCTTGACATTTTATAGTTTTTCTTCATAAAATTGTTTAATTAAGGTTTCGCTTGATTCTTTCGTAAAAATCCCTAATATATATATTAATTATGAGATTAATATTCAGAATACTATTACTAAAGCAATCAGGTAATGATGCAATAATATCCTTTTCATCAATAAAGAAAATGTGCACAATTTGCATCATCACATTCAATTATCCAACCAAAAAAAAAAAAAAACTCATTACTCAATCATCAAATTATCAAATACCAAAAACAATTACATAAAACATACATCTAATCACATGTTTTCCTAATCACCATCATCTGGACTGGACTATCATATGTTCCATTTTGATTTTAATTATGGGGGATATACTATTTCCACTTGTGGGGGGATATACTATTTCCACTTGTGGGCAGAAAGATCCTAATGGTGAATGGAACAGATCACACCGACAAAATCAAACTTTGGACGATCCTCCCCACAATAGCTTGCAAGGTTAAAAATATCTATCATCATCAATACAAACTGTCCATGCTCCCTAGTGTAGAAAGTAGAGATTCGCATGTGAATGTGATTTAATCATCATAGATGTGGACTATCGAAACCATAGAGATTTGAGAATTCACGCATAGAAATGGAAACATGTGATTTTGGTAGAATGATTGATTGTACCATTTACATTAATAATGCTTGTTGATTGTACCATTTACTTTATTAATGCTTATAGCAAACTACACCAACTTGCCTCCAAAAACCAGTCCTCTTCAAATACCTGCCCATCTTCTACCCTTAACACCAATCTTTAATCCATATAACATCATTGATATAAGGACAAAGTTATATTTTTGTTCTACCCTTAATACCTGCCCAATCTTCTACGCTTAACATCATTGATTGTACCATTTACTTTATTAATGCTTATAGGAAACTACACCAACTTGCCTCCAAAAAACAGTCCTCTTCAAATACCTGCCCATCTTCTACCCTTAACACCAATCTTTAATCCATATAACATCATTGATATAAGGATAAAGTTATATTTTTGTTCAGTAGAACATCTCGTCGATGTTAGGCAAAATTATAATAAAGGGTCATTTGGATCACAAAATGAGAAAGAGTAAATGAAAGTGCATTGGTTGATAGTTGATACCATGGAAAACGAAGGAGTGTCATCCATCCTACAGAATTTTGATAGTTGATATTGATTTGCCACTGTAGGATCTATGGCTAGTGGATCCCATCCTTTTGGACACTTTTCATTCAATAATTATTAGATTAACTATGTGTTTATTTGTGATGTAATATTCTTGAATTTGAATGATGACCATGTATCATCATCATGCCCATGCATCATTATTTAACTACGTCTAGTGGTAGGACCCATAGAATAATATATGCATGCATTCTAGGTGGGGCCTAGTGTATTAAAACTAGAATTGTAAGAGGAATCCTCGTGCAGTTAAATTTAAATAATGGACCTAAATTATATTAATAACCAATATAGAATTTGTGGGTTGAGATGTATTTATACATTACGTGGACCTGCGAGGGGGCCCACATGATGTTGCTTGACCCAAAATGGTTGCTCGCTTATTGTGAATGATCGCGTTGAATTCAATGGCCCACTCAACGATATGTAAGTTCTTCCGTGCATGCATTATTTTATACAACATGTAACGCATGCTGTGATGTACATCTTCTTCACATATGGGTCTTGTTTACACATGTAGCTACCACACCACACTTTCTATAGAATTTAAATCTGCTGCAGAATTGAAATATGAGCATGCATGTGAGGCATGTGGGAAGTTGGTAAACAATCATGGCATTGGAAGTACAATATCAAATATAAAATAAATAAATAAATTGAAAGTCCCATTTTGTCACTAGAATTTATGCATCATTAGACTTCCTGTAGAAGAGACCAAACCCCCTTTTAAGTTAAGATCCCACAACCCTATGCTTTGCTCATCTTTTTAAATCTCTCTCTCCACTCTCTAAATTAAGTAAAAGACCAACTAAGTGAGGAGTCCTGATTCAAGTAGGGCAGTGAAACACTAATGGCTATATAAGCAATATGAGGTTGCCACCCAACCAAAACATCTCAAGGTTGCACATGAGTGAGAGAGAGAGAGGGGATCGACTATTGGTTGGGACTTGGCATCTCTCTTCAACTGCATCTTTGGTTGGGACTTGGCATCTCTCTTCAACTGCATCTTCTCCATTAGAGTCATCATCGACTATTAGTTGGGACTTGGCATCTCTCTTCAACTGCATCTTCTCCATTGGAGTCATCATCTACAGCACGATTTAGAGATCTCAATCATCTTTTGAGGCAAGTACCCCTACTATATTACCATAGTATTAGAGTTTTCCATTCCTTGGCTTCCAACATGCTAGACTTTGGGTTTATATGTATGTGTTTTTATTTTTTTAAGAGTTCAATCCTAGTATCTTAGCATATTTAGGGACTTCGACTTACCTTTGAATGCATTAGATTATGTATAATTCTATCCATCAACCTTCGTTGGTGATTTTAAGCCCTATGATCATGTTTATGCTAACTTTGATGTCCCACATGTATTCTTGTCTTCCTAACTTGTTCAATATTTTTATATGATGCACACACTCTGATTCGATGTGGTTGTGGTGTGATCCCGTGATGGTTGTGTGCATTATGAGATTGTTGTTTATGTTTACATGTAATTTTGAAACTATGCAGTTTGGCAGAAACTTGTAAGCCCTTTTTCATCAAGCAAACGATCTAGGAGTTGCGATCCAGCTATACTATTACATTCGTCTTGTCAAGTACTACAAAATCGACGGATAGATCACCTGATTTCGAGTTCAGATGACTAACTCATGGGTCATGACTCGTACAAGTTACAAGGGGCGAATCTGTCCAACTGCAGGGGAGCTGCAGTGCACTTTACTTCAGTGTGCAATAAAAGCAGGTTACTAGGTGAATTTGACTGAGATCCTTCGCACTAAAATATTAGACATCTGAACCTTTCTATTGAATCTGGAACCATCTCGATTGCAATTACATTGGACTTTTAGTGTATTTTCTAAGTCAACCCATGTGCATAGGAAAACCGCAGTATTTCTTGCATGTGTCTATATGGCCTTATCTTGATTTCCACTTGTGATCTGATGTATCTAAAACCTTGCTAGAACCTAGGGCCTATATTATTTAATGTGTTTATGATATTCTAGACCGTGTGGATAATAGGATGAGATCCCAGTAATAGTGTTCATGTAACACGTAACGCCCTGTGCTATGTAAACCATGTCCTATATTGTACATTGTTATGTGCTACTTTCATTGACCTCTAAGTAATGCTTTGTGCTATGTAAACCATGTCCTATATTGTACATTGTCATGTGCTACTTTCATTGACCTCTAAGGCATTATCTATAGTATGGGCAACGCATTGTGGGGGCACTCACACGGTTTTTAGCCCCTATGGGAATGACATTGGGATTGAGAACCCTTTCATCTGATATTACTAGTCTATAGCTAGCTCACTGAGTTTATGATGTAACTTAAGTTACTGATATGGGCTTGCCATAGGAAATGTTGGCTTCGTGCCAGTTTCATGTGATATATATATATATATATATATAGAGAGAGAGAGAGAGAGAGAAATTCTCAAAAACTCCCCACTTTATAAAGCCCCTTTTCCCGTCCCTCTTATTTTTGGTCATGGGGGCCATGTTGAGTCAATCTAATCTTTTCACACACTATTCCCGCATGAATAGTCACAAGTCCAAGTTTGACACTCCTTTTCCTCACCGTTGGATTGAAATCATGATAAAATGATGCCTCTAAACCATTAAATCTTAGGGCCACGGATCAAAAGGTTAGGATGATCTTATGGACTCAAGATTTTGCATATAGGTAGGCCTCATATGGATCTTTCCATCCAATGGACTTCCATGATTATCATGCCAGTGGGCCCAACTAGGAGGGGCGTTTTCTCTTAGAAAATGCCCGGGCGTTATGTAGCGCTCCCCCTATATATACTTGCACTTGATCTAGGTTCGTTAGAGAGTACACAAGCTTTGTGCTTTTCAAGTTACTGAGGATATGCCTTATCTTTGGATGTGTTTAAAAAGCTTCTATTTTATGCCGTGTTTAGCGTTAACCAAAGTTACCCAAGTCTGATTTATTTGCCTTAATCTTGCCTTAGTACGATGAATCAACTAACTGCATTAATTTTGCATGCCGCACTCATGCACAGTATTTCATTTTGCTTTCAATGGGTTGATAACCTTGTTTGCTATGGTTTTATGGTTCAGTTACTTGTGGAGCTTCGCACTCACCTTCTTGTTGTTCTCGTTGTTTTATTTCCAGATTCCGAGGTGGAACATCAAACTGAGGAGCAGTAGCTTTTGTGGGAAAGAGCAAAAACCCGAGTGTCAACTTAAGTTTAGGACTTTTGTTTAGACGGGCATTATTTATTTCATTGCTTAGTTCTTTATTCATTTTGATGGACATGTTTAGGTCCATAGTTTTGCAGTAGATTTTAGTTTTGATTATTGACTTAGATTTCCTACCTAATAATATTGATAGATTTAATGACTTTGATTATCATGATGTGAATGATATTGTGATTCCGCTGTGTGATTTGATCATGGATGTGTTACGTGGGACCGTCGCGCATTGAAGTCCGAGGGTCACCTGACAGAAACACATGTTCTTTGCCCCTGACAAATTCTTGACAAGAAATGAAAATTGATAAACCAAAAGCACAAAATTTCTGAAAATGACAGTTTCTATATTGACATGTAATTCTGGTCTGCCAAAAAGCTCCCAAAGTCCAAACGTTTAATCCTCAGAAAGAGATTAGTTAGCCAAGGAAGTGTTTCTTATGAAGAAATGAATAATTCACCCAATATTATAACATTCTTTAGGTCACGACTTCCAGAAAGAGTCATATCATTTGATTGATTGTCTCCATTTAATAGAAAAGATCCAGATGCCTCTCAACACTCCAATCTCCTCCGAGAGCAATCCAGATAAGTTAATAGGAACATCTTGCCTATGCTGAGAAGATAGGAACGAATCCGGTGGATCCACAGACATGGATTCTGACAGGGTAGGAAGCCCTGGCTCCCCTAAATGAATAATAAGGATATTATTCAACATTAGATTTGTCAACTAGCCTAAGCTCTATCTTGAGAGTGAAATCTATCTAGAATAATTGCTTAAGTACCAATCTAATTTTATTTTTGGATAATACACTGCTTTATGGGACTAATATAAGGATCCAATATGCAGAAGTTGCTTGTAGTTTTATGTAATCATATGTTTTTATATCATAGTTGTCAGTTCCGGTCCGGTCTCCGTTCCTATTTGACCCTCCACTAGAACATTTCAGCCTTCCAACCAATTCCAATATTCTGTTCCGGGAAAATCGCAATTGAAATATGAAAAAATATAAAAAATTGAAAAAATAGTCGAAAGCTAAGATAATACTAAAAATGCATACTTACATCACTTAAATTAAACTATACTTTACAATTACCATTTTCTAGTTTTCTCTACATATGAATGGAAGTACGAAACATAGGCCGAAATGGGGCGGAATTGAACCGGAATTGGGATCAGAATGGACCAGGACAACAGGAACAGACCAGAATTAGGCCTGAAAACTCCTCGGGGGGCATTCCGTTCCACCCCAGGCCAATTCTGAAACGTTCCTACCAATTCCAGGGCTGATCTATGATAGGTTTATATACTGCAAATATTATCAGCCAAGGAAAGAGGGGGAAAAAGGCCTTCCATATGCTACTCAAGTGGAAGGAGGAACCACATAATGGCAAGCCCATATTGGGTCCTCACCACTGTTACAAAATTTGGTTCATTTCAGCCAAAGTTTCCAAATAATTCGGTTCGTTCTACCGAAACGAATTCATCTTAGAATTCGTTCGATTCGGTCCAAATTTCATAATTTCGGCCGATTTCATCCAATTATTCGTCCCAACATGTAAGTTGCCTTTAAAATAGTAAAAAACAAAAATTGAGGGGGCTAAACATAATTTTTTAACTTAAAAGTAAAAGTAAAAGTAAAAATACCTTTTTAGCATTTTAGCTTAGAGAAATTCGTAGGCTCCACTGTGGAGCGCATCTATTAAAAATCTATAAAACTATATGGGCCCTAATCAAATTTTATTCAAATAAAATACATTTTAATATGAATAAGCTAGACAAGTTTCACTCTAATATAAAATAGCCCATCAAATATAAATTGACATATTGCATTGATTTAGTAGAATAAATTAAATGTATCATATACTATTTTTACATTTTAATATATATAATATTTTTTATGAAATATTTCACCGAAATTTCCAACTAGGCAAAAATATTTCATTTGGAGGCCAAACCGAAATGGCGTCCAAACGGAAATGCACAACTATAGATCTCACATTTCGTTTCCCATCCCATATAAACATGTCCCTGTTTGCAATCAGCATACCCAATTGCTGCTATCCATGACTTCTTATGTTGTTTTGCTTCCAAATAATTACTAGGATCCAACAATGTTTCAGAAAAACAATGGTCACGTTTGGCGTCTCCATAACACAACACTGTCAGAGAGACCATAAAACAGCAGTATATAGTATGTAATCACATCAAAATCTTTCAACAGCTTGCATGTTTAACGAAACCAAAATATAATTCATGGAGCAGCAGAAGATGAATAGGTAGACACCTCAATGGCAAAACTGAAACATTGCTATAACTACGAGCAAAGGAAGGAATCCAGAGGCAATACATATATACAATTGTATGTGCATTTAAAAGACACGGTTCCAAAAGCACAGCAACTTTCTGCTGAACTGCGAGCCATGTTAGCATTAGACTAAGCTAATGACAGGAAAAGTCAGATTTCAAGCAATCAAATTCACTAGAAGAAGACCAATAAGAGAAAATAACTTGACCCACAAAACATCGAACAAAGTTAGTAAATAACACAAGAAAATCTAAATCCATACCAAAGAAGACACAGTTCCGAAACCCTGTTATTGAACCAACTGCCCAAATCTTCAACTCTTTCTGCAACTCCGACTTGGATACCCCAGCACCTGCACGAATCTTCAAACACAACCTCAGCAAGAAAGCCTCAACAATAACAACCCCAGCCAAATACCCAATTCCACATCCTTCCTCCCAAAACCCATTCCGAATTTCATCGCTAACAAGCGGAAAAAACACTCTCAAACCTTCTCCAACTTCCCATTTCTCCTCCAATCGATTGACCACCCAGACGTGAATCAAATCACCAAAAGAAGGAAGCAACCCAGCTGAAAGCCCACCCACATTTCCACCGCTCTTGTCACCAACATTACTACTACATATTCCTACATACCCAAGAATCCCTTCCACCAAACACTCAATCTCCCTCCTCAACTTCTTTCCCAACTTGGCCGATTTCTCGCCGGAGGAGAAGAATTCAATTACAGAACTATGAAGCTTGAAGAGAACTGGCGCTAGGAGGGCAATGCTCTTCAAGCCATCCAACGAAGCAGAGCAAGAGACGAGATGCTGAAAGAGACCCTTAGCTATCAAAACCCTGTTCAAAACGTCATCTTTGGAGGAATCGCTTCCATGAAAGCTCACAGCAGAGTAGAACCAGATGATTTCGAGAGGTGGGTCTGCTCTAGAGTGCAGTAATCGGAAGAAAATCGATCTGAAACCCGAGAAATCTCCAATGCCCTTGGAGAATTCCTGCAGGAAGCGGTCTATGGATTCTCTCAAGAGGGTTTCGTGGTTTTCGCCGAATTGGTAACGGAGATTTGGGGGATTTGTTTGGAGAGGGGATTCGAGAAGAACTCCGTCCATGTCGAGAGCTGGAAATCTATCGAAGCCGATGTATGTGCAAGATCAGAGAGAAAGAAACCCTAGAAGCACAAACCCTAGAAGCAAAAAACCCTAGTGTTTTGATCGTTGTGGGAAATGGGTTCTTTTGGGAAAAGTTCGGGTTTTGCAACGGGGGGTTTTGAATTTGGAGGTGAGAGGGGAGTCTCTAACTTGCGCTGTGGGTTCTTCTATCGTGCGCAGGTGGGTGTGACAGGGATAACGTTCTCTATCTTGCGCACCGCGTGTTTCCAGGTGCAGCGGATCCGCTATTCGGATTTAGTAAACGGATCCGCTGCCGCCCGAGACGAGACATTCGCACGAGTGATTTGCACTTCTGGGTCGTTCATCTTGTGGGGCCAGCAACTGATGTTCTGCTGTAAAGATCCGTCAATTCATTTAGTGGGACTGCACATGTGAATTTTGTAGGGTATTTAACCATCAATTGACAGGCCTGCCTGTAACTAAAGAATTTGTTATTTGATGCTCATTGAAATTCACATTTACTCTTCATTTTTATTCACTTCATCTATTTGATTTAAATTTGTATGTATCCCCGAATCTAGTCCAAATAGGAGTGAGTCCCGTCATAAAACTCAGCCTTTAATGATGATAAAAAGTGGTAATGAATAACACATAAGATTCTATTAATTTTATTTTTTTTATAACATTATCTATCTTACAATGATATCAACTTCTTTCGTGAAATAAGATCCAGCAAATTAGGATGATTTTCTCCTACGCATCAATATAATGATATTATCTACCATTTTCTTTCACATTAATATGATTTTCTGTCATTTCTTTTCTTTAGGTTGTTTGTAGCATTCCCTAAGTTGTCGGGTTTTTTTGTTGCTTGTTTTGTTCTATTGTGGCAATTTGTGTTTTTGTGTTTACAACGGTTGAAAACAGGTTGCACCTACATTTACGGCTGTGCGAGTTTAAGCATTCCACAACATCCCTCATTTAGCAGAACAGTATTAGAGAACTTAGCAAGTTTAAAATGTGACAAAATGCATGCATGGTCGTCTTAATTATGATGGCATTGATGTGTTTTACATGTAATAATAGGTTATTTACCATAAAATCTTGCTCATTGAGACTGACATTTCTATCATCTACCATTAAATCAATCATTGACCCCTTGATCTATGGCCTTCGGATTTAATGTTTTCAAAACCATCTATTACTGTTTACATGCGTTTATCTTATTTTTGGGTCATCTTACCCATTTCCAATCAAATTACCTATGTTGCAAATATTATTATACCTTTATCGAATTACCATGTCCAAATCTGATGTTCACTCAACCATTGATGTAAAAGTGAAGAAAAGAAAAGAACTAAAGCCTCACAAATCAAGAAATTTGGATTATCTAATAAAGATTTGAAGTTTTTTTTTTTTTTTTTTTTACCAATTATTGACATCTTTCCATCCTCCTCACGATTGAAATAACTCTTATGCCATCCTGTGTGCAACTGGATGACTACTAGCACCCTGATTTGGGGCCCACTTGGGATTGGGACTTGGGGGGGTCGAAAGATCTCCCCGAGCCCTCCTTTCTACCGAAAATTAGCTCTAACCGATCATCCCATCATCTTCATTTAGGACCCATAAATTTAACAGTGTGCAGTCCATTTGGTTTGGTGTGCAGGTCAACTCAACGGATGCAATCCGTTCATATTGATACAAACCCATGGGACGTATAAAATTCATGGGGTATGTATGTGATCCAGTGAGATGGACCATTGGGCGGGGCCCACTATGGATGTGCACTTTGCACGCAATGTGCATGTGATTATATATATATATATATATAGCGCACGATCATGTGCGAACAGGGACCAAAGGGTTTTGAAGACCCGGGTAAAGCCCTTCTCTCTGTAAAAAAAATCAACCACATCCGATCATTTTAAATCTATCATCTGGGGCCCACACAATTCAGTCCATTATGATGGATATACAATCAATCAAATGGTCCATTCCATTCAAATGTGTGTAAATCCAATGGGCATGTGTTTGGTATAGTTGGATAGACCATCAAGTGGGCCCCATTATGGGTGCACACTTTGCACGAGATTTGCATAGGATAACCTCTATATATATATATATATATATATATATATATATACATACATACGTACTTGATACTTGGGGTGGTCCCAAATGGATCTTTTCATCCCCTCTTGTGTCACCCCTACATGGCCCCATAGGAAGTTCTCCGTGAATCCGTGAGAATGGTTATCAGTAGAACAAAGCCATATATATATGACTCCCACTGACCATAGGACTAAGAAGATGGAAAGAGACATATTGGATGGACCCACCATAAACCCATCCCTCTAATGCTTTCATTCATATCTTATAAATTTATCGACTTTATATTAAAGAAAAATATTCATAATTCAACGTGCTCCAGCACTTTGGAACGGTGAAAATTCGATGAATTTTATGTGTGTGGATGGTTCAGATTAATCATAAAGTTATCCCTGCTATGTATCTCTGCCGGCAATATATTGTACGGAATAGATGTACGCAAACATTGACATCGGTCGGGCCAATTTGGCAACTATATTAATAAAGTCAAGTGAATTAAACATTTATTTTGAAGAAAGAATAAAATATAAGTAGGTTACGACGGTATTTTGTTTTTAGTCGTTTATTAAGAAATCTTTTTTATTTTTTATATGGGAAAGTGAAGTTATTTTATAGTTTAGAGGATAAATGTGGTTTTTTTTTGTTTTTTTTTTAAATGAAAAAATTTCAAATTAAAATACTTTTGATATGAATTTTTTATCCAAAATAAATACTTTACTTGAATATTACCATACAAGTAAAGTCTCAAACTAAAGAACCATCACAATGGTGATAGATGGGACTTTCACCCCAAGCTAGCATGATGTACCTGCACACCGTGAGTCCCACGACTCTTATACTTGATCAGTCCCCACAAAGTTAGCGTGAGACTAGTAAGGTCACTTGTTGGAAGTCTTCTGTTCCTGTTAGAGAGAGAGAGAGAGAGAGAGAGCAATGGCGAGAATTGAAGCCATCCTTCTGTTCTCTGTGCTTGTGCTTCTCTCATCCCTACCCATCTCTCAATCATCAAGAAAACCAGTAGCAGTTGCTAGAAAAGAAGACATTCCCTTCATAAAATGCCAGGTCTGTCAAAAGCTAGCCCACCAGCTCCACCACCAAGTCAATGCAAAACAGTCCCAGATCTCCCCAAAAAAGGTTCTTTTCTCATAAAAACCCAATCTTTTTCCACCCCGTTTCATTTTTTTGTCATATGGCAATCTGGGTCTTCCTTCTCTTCCTTGATCTCTTCAAAACAAAGTATTTTTGCTCTGTTTTGCACTCATTTGATTAGGAAGTTTGGTAAGATTTTTTTTTTTTTTTTTCTCTTTTATTAGATTTCAGAGCTTCAGATCATTGAAATAGCTGAGGGTGTTTGCAATTTGAAGAAGCAAGAAGCGGATTGGATTTTCCGAATTGACGTCGTCGAAAAGGGTGATGCATTGGAAGTAAGAGATATCTATATATCCTTTTCTTTTTTCCCAATTAGTATGATGATTTTGTATTTTCAGAACCCATACAGAAATGTGTATCTTTCTGTGTTGAAAGAAAGCTTCCTTTTCTCTCTTGGGTTTGTTTGTATGGGATAATTCAGTTACCTGAGGCAGTTGGAAATTGGGACCATTGGTTTTCGGGTTTTTTATTATTTTAGATGTAGGAAACACATGTGCCTTCAATTAGTGTTTACATAGCTTGACACATGTCTGCTTTAGAATGTTTTGTTTGAAGTAAAAGATGAAAGGACTACTGGTTTGTAAACATTCAACATTCAAATGACTTGGACTTTCATGGCGTCTTACTATCAAACAAACTCAACAAAGAGTTTCGAAACTTCTGAAATAGCTTCGGGGACGATAACCTTGGCTGCGTGGGCAATCTTACCACTATAATTTGGGGCACTTGCCCAATTATTTCAAAAAGATAATTTGTCTGTGATTCTATTTGTAAAATCCATAAAATGCTTTGTTCTTGCTGTATCCACGCAGTAACTACGTCTCAAACAACATAACCGTTAAGTCGTGAACTGATCAAACTATCAAAGATTTTAACCTTTCATGTAAATAATTTTATTGTGATTCAATTCTAGGTTGGGACTGATGCGGCTTGAACCCATGGCCTCAACCTTGGGAGGGCAGTCCTCTGACCGATTGAACTATAATCCATGGGAAACGAGGTGTACAACATACACACATACTCTTATAATTTCACTTGAACCCTTCCTTTCTATTCTATTTAATTGAAAATAGACGTCTGTCTTGTAGCAGAAAGACGAGTGATATACTGTTATCTACTTGGATATGGACTTGAATTTTAAACCATAGTTTATTTGCAGGGAACAGGGGTGCAACTCAGGCTGGGCTGGGTATTGATCTAGCCCAAGCCAACCTTGATTGCATGTGGGTAAGCCCAAGCCTAGGGGGGAATGATATTCCCCTTTCTACTTTCATACTCAACACCATTATAACCTTTTTGGGACCACCTTTGCCTGGTCCAAATCTCTCAAACTACACGGTCCTAAGCGTCACTCTTAAGTAGAGTGATATAGACTGTTGGATTCATTATGTGCTCATCAATTCATTCTGATCGTGTATATCATTTGGATTAAATTAATGCTTGGCATTTTTTTGGTGAATTAATACTGGGCAATTGCTGATGCATTTGGGGACATGAAACGAATGGTTTGGATTTCCAAAGAATGGGCTCTACACAGATCGAATTATTGCAGCAATTTGAGGCACTGGATGCAGTCCTTATCTGAAAGAGAGAGAGTACCAAATCTATTTACTGTTGTATGCAACCAGTCCCACATGAGATGAATGATGTATTTGCAAGAAAACCTTCTGCATGCTGCCATCTAGAAAAACTGTGGATTTCTTCCAGTTGCTCGATGTTGGAGACAGAAGTCAACCTCTATAGAGATATGAGGTCAAAAGAACCCTAAAAAGTCACAAATATTTGATGAGACTTGCCGCATTTTCTATCATATGTGATTTGGAGAGAAAAGTGGACTTAAGAATATAGGTTGTCAGGCTATGGTGGAGCCAGAGGGAGAGAGTAGAGAAGCCAGGGAGATGACAAATAAAGTAAACATTTTGGGAATTAGTTTTACGAGCTTTTTGGATTTTGGGAGGAAGTTTTTGGGAATAATGCCTTAAAGAGGCATTTTGAGAAAGAGGCTTTTGGCAGGGAAGTTTTGGGAAATAGAGCTTTGGGAGGGAACATTTTGCAAAGCAAGCCTTTTGGGAGGAAGAGTTAAATAATGTTTTATCTCGCATTTATGGCATCTAAATAAAATTTATATACCTTACAGAAGCCAGGGCATCAGTAGCCTAACCTTGAAACACTGCAAATAGGATTCATATGCCCATGAAAACTTGTAGCCTAACCTTGAACACTGACTTAATGTTTACAATATTATTACAATAGCATTCTTGATTGCACTTTGAACTGGATAAGGTGAAATGGTGTCTTAATAGTATAAATGAAGCACCTGTTCCACTTCCAATGTTAGTATATTCTCTTGTCAAAGCTGGTTTCTGTGGTAAATACATCTGATGACGACCAATAATCTGTCAAACATCGTCAATCGAAAGAAGAGGAAACAAATCACAAAGCCCTGAAACAGGATTGACCAATATTAGAATTATCAACTATTTTACTGGGAAAACTCTTATATGTTGATCTGGTCAACATACATCAATATAAACTGAGATGTCATCCGATATTTTGGTTGGTTTTACTGGTATATACCAGTGCACTAGTTGTAGAGCTGTCTTTCAGTTGCATATAAGAAAGCATAGGTTAAAACAGCGCACTAGTTGTAGAGCTGTCTTTCTGTTGCATATTGGAAAACATTAATCTATGCCCAAGTATATCAGGAACTGGTCTATTGTGAACATACCTTTCTGGAGGAGAACCAAAATTGGTATATCGTCCACTGTAAAAAATCATGTGCTGAAGTCACCATCCTTACCTATCTCTGTTTCATTGTGCAGCTCCAATACATTGTCGAAATATAACCACCATTATCACTATCATTGAAGTATAATACCATCTATCTGGGGCTGGCTTCGTGAATTCCACTTGTCTAATCATTCCCTATTAAAGATTGTTGTCACTTAGTCTCACATGCACTCTGACCATTGCATTCCAAGACTTAACTTGTCTCCTTCTTCTCTAGTTTCTCATACTAGTAACACTTGAGCATTGTTGAAATATTCAATAAGTGAAACTCATTTTGTTGTTGCAGTTTCTTAAAATGTAACTTGTCTCCCCCTTCTCTAGTTTCTCATGCTAGTAACACTTGAGCATTGATGAAATATTAAATAAGTGAAAATCATTTTTTTTTAATGGCAATAAGTGAAAATCATTTTGTTGTTGAAGTTTCTTAAAATGGGTTCTCATGCTAATTTCTTCCTTTCTCCAGCTTGTTGAGCAAGACACTGAAGGTCAATGCAATTCAGAATGTAAGACCATTGAGAGGGCCTGTCAAGAGGTAATAATTTCCTACCGATTTGTCTTCGTCTAGCTGCTGAATGAAGCAATTTAGTCTCACCAGAGGTGTAAACAGGCCGAGCCAAGTGGAGTTTAGCCCGGCTTTAACATTAAAAATGCCAGCTCAAGCTTGCTTGACTCACTGAACCAAGCTAAAGCCATTCTTGAGTGCCGTTTTGAATAGAAAACAACCCGAGCTAAACCAGGCTTGAGCTGCCTTGATGATGCATGTCAAGCTTGGGCTTGAGAAATCTCAAGCTCATATATTCGGTCGATATACTTATGACATTCTGTGCATATACGGTAATTTTCTCCTAAGAACCACCTTTATGAGCCCTACGTGCCACCCGGTTAGGTAAAATATATCACTTTGATTGAAGTGAAATTTGTGTTGTTACGGTAACACAAAGGAGGACCATGTGATATTGATGGTTAGGATTTCAGAAGGGTGGCTCCACAACATAGGTTAAGAAAAGGAAAATGTATGTCCTAGATCCTATCATAGTGGACCACGCCGGATCTGCCTTGCCATTTTGTAGAAGCTTCCCTGCAAAACAGAAAAAAATAAAGCTAATTTCTTTATATATATATATATATTTCTTTTTCATTTTGTGGGATTCTTTCTGCAAAACTACAACCCAATTCTGAAGTCACCTTGTGGGGCTCATACACAGGTTTATTGAATTACACATGGTAAAATTATCCACCTAATTGAATAAGCTTGATGCATTTTTCTCTTGATATTATTCTCATCCTTCCATCTCCACATAAAGTCATTCATATGAGAACTGAGGTTTTGGAGCCATTCTAAATGTTAAGTTCCTTTTTATGAAATACATATGCCTGAATCTTTGCAGGTCATGGGGTATTATGACACTGATGTTGCCGAATATCTGTATACAACTAAGCCTCAGGTTGATTCATTGGTGAATTTTCTGTGTAATGACCTCAGTAGAGCATGCTCTGTCAAGCCCCCTCCAGTTCCCAAGGTAACTACTGTCTGATACTAATAATTTGAAGGAAGCCAATGGCTTATCTTTCTTATCTTATTAGCTGTTTTGAGGAGCATTCCTTCTTTGTCGCCTGGGTAAGGACAGTGCCCACTTCTTGGTGATATCATCTGGTTATCTGGTGAATCGCTTCATGCCCATCTCCTCATATCTCCCTATCTAATAATCCTAGTTGTCCAATTGTTGGTACCCATAAGCCAACTGACGGATAACAGCAGTGGGAAGTTTGAATTTGTCTGTAGGGGGAGTATTTATGGGGTACCTTCATCTACAAAAGCCCCTTTGTATCATCAGTTTTGTTCTCCTAAGGTTCTGTCCACACGTTCAATTAGTAGGTTTTAGCATAGTGGTACGTTTAAACATCATTATTTCCTTTATCATGAAAATCAGTTTTGCAAATCAAATGCTAACAAGCCAACCTTGCCTTCCAGGATAGGATTCCAGGGGAACCTTTCCTTCCCAAGTCATCTAAAGATGCTGAAATGGAAAAGATTTTGAGATCAATGGAGGTATCTTTTCTTTAAAATCTCAACACTGCCTTGGCATTTCAAAGATTTTTTTTTTTACTAACAATATGCCAATGAATCTCAGGGTATGCCTGGAGCACCCAACATGAAAATGTATTCAAAAGATGATCTGTTGAATATGCAAAATGTCGGAGAAGAAGATGCAGATGAAGAGGATGATGAAGATGAAGATGATGACCACTTCCCTTCAAAACTGGTAAACACATTTTGTTTTGTGCAATATCTAGCAGTGGTGTGCTTGTGAATGACCGAAGATTTATAAATGAAAACATGTTTTCTTTCTTGGATTTGCAGGGGAAAGTTTTGAGAGAAAAAGAATCTCAAAATGCGGACTGGAAGCAGAGGATTGTGGAAGGAATTAGAGGCACAGGAGAAGAGATAAAGAGACATGTAAACAAGGCATCACATCAGATACAGAAATGGTGGAGGGGAAGGAAAACAGGGTCAAAGGCTAGCAAGGCTGAGCTTTAGCTTCTAGGACTCTTACTCTCATTTTGAAAATTATAGTTTCTTCATTTCTTCTTTACATTTTTCTGTTTTTTGGATTACTGTTGTATTTGTTGAGACTTGAGAATGAATATGGCTCGAAATCAGTCTTAGATGTACAAGTTTTATTCGATAGCATTCAACAAGATTATCAAAAGAATAAAAAAAATTGTCATCACTCATGCTGAATAATATGATTCTGATTCACGAACATTTCATTCAATATCGCCCATGGATCCCAGAGAAACTCATGTAACTAACATTTTAATTACTCGAATAGAGAAAATACAAGGAAAAAAGCAACTTTAAATTTGTACATTTATTGTAATTTCTTGAATGCTGACCCAATCGATGGGCGTGATGGTGATAGTGATGATGATGAAAATGAACCTTGCATTATTTCGGAAATTTTATGTGGTTACTTTCATCCAAAACACGTAAATTTGTATTGATCACCCCCATCCACTTTAGTTCTATGAAAAAAAAAAAAAAGCCCCCTTAGCTTATTTGTAAAGATGCAAAAGCGCTAATTTGTAAATGAGCTCTAAAATTAAAAAAATTATAATTAGAGGTTTACCAAATGCTCTATTATGTACAAAGTAAGAGCTTATTTTAAGAGTTGCCAAATGCCCTCTAAAATTAGATGTAATTCGATCTTTGAAAGACCTCTCTCTCTTCCAGGACTTGGACCTCTCATTGAGGTAGACAAACAGATTGGTATCAAAACATTGAGATTGGATGTAACTGATAAGCTATCAGGATTGAAATCCCGTTCTTCTTCAGTTCATTTACTGAGAGACTAAAGGGTTGTAATCAGGCACCATCCTAGGCCCTGGTAAGCTACCTTGTAGGGTGCACCCACATCACACGTCCTTCCAATGCTCCTACTAACCACCAAGTAACTTGTGGAGATCTATTTCAATTCGAATTTGATGAAATTGATCCTTGCTTTTACCACTACTGTGACTGCCATTTGACCATCTTATCCTCATATTCACACCCATGTGTGTTGTGGACTCAATTTTCAGTAAAACTAGTCAATTCTTGCACACAAATGTATTCAATCAGCAGCTGTCTGCCCCTTTCTTCCTTTCTAACATTCCATTAATTTAGGAGCCATCATGCTTATTGATACTAAATTAAAAAAAAAAAAAATGCCCCATGTTAATGAAACTGCAGGATATATTTTTATTCATGATCAGGAGCACTGTAGACAGTAGTTGCTCAAATTATTGTAGTCACTGGTCATCCTGACATCCTGAGAAAAAAAAAATCAATCCCAGAACTCCTTAGAATGTTTGATCAAAACAACCTACAGAAGCATTATTGACACCTTTCTCTTATACAGGCTTTAGCAGCTAATTACTCTTACATTTTATGTAACCAACCTCTACTTGATCTAAGCCACTCACATCACATTGGAACCGGTGAGTTTCAATTTACCTGGAGAGAAATACACTGTAGCATTAATCATGAATAAAATTACATTTACATATTTCTTACATGTAAAGCTCAACCGTAGATACCATTTCCCCTTGAGTGAGATTTGGACGAGTTATACCAAGGGAGACTTCTCACATGAACAAGTTTGATCAAGCAAGGGGGACCCATGCAAGTAACTAGAACACGGACGAAAAGCAGCAGGCCCTTGCGCACTAGGCCCAGAGTTGGTCAAAGCACCACCTCAACCATCATAAAACAGAGCAGTGGATTGGCGTCACTGTTCATATGGCACTGCTTGAATCATTCAAAAATGCCCCCACAAGTTACTGCAATTTCATGCATTTAATATGGTCAATCACCCCCCCAAGCTCTTGACCAATCACGACTTAACCAGAAGAGTTTCTTTGCAATTGTGTGCCTATGGCAAATTCATTTTCTACTCAACTGAAACATTCAGGTCAAAAACATAGCAAAAGACCAGACCCATCTGATTGCAACATTGTCCATTAAATATAATAATTTGCAAGCATCAAAGAATCACAATGGAGGTTTATTCAGCAAAAAGTCATCCATTCCACCCCCCACTTTTCAAATTTACAGTGTTAATTGTTAGATAAACATAATCACCATTAAAAAAAAAAGATGGTGAAATGAACACTTATGTTCAAACTTCACCTCACCCCAGGTCATGTGGCTATCAATGTAACTGTAGAAAGAAGAAAATAGGGTTAGTGCAGATGGAAAAAAAAAAAATTTATGATAAAGACTTTCACAAGCTGTTGAAAAGGTCCGGAATACAAGCCCCACGGCCCACGAAACAGCGAGATTGGTGTACAGAATAGCACATTTGCATTTAGACCCAATGCCATTGAATAGCCTTCATTTTGATTGTAGGAGAGCTACAATCACATTTCTGGAGCTAAACATTGAGAGAAGTGAACCTTCTCTATAAAGAATTAGATTTTAAGTTGCCTGACCAGGAAAAGAAGACATTTCCACTTCCCAATTGAATCTTTGGACAGCCCCTTCTGGACACCAATGAGTATGTTATACAACATAAGGATGCTGGAGGCGCTAAGGCATGCAGTCGTCATCTTGCTGGGTGAGTTGTAGCAAGGCCCTTCAGCAGCAGCAGTCCAAAAAACTTGCCATGCAATCCTTCCTACACATCTTCAAGCATAATACATATACAGGCTATTTGCAGCAGCACAGGCAATAGAATTTTCAGTTGGATGCCATGCTAGGTGAAGCAGCTTTGTTGTGAAATCATAAGCATTTCCATTTGTGTCAACACCTGGGTTTTCGGATCCTATAATAGATTCAATGCCCGATGCATACGTTATGAAGAATTTTGTTAGGATAAAAAAAAGGCACCAGCTCTGTTAGTAACTTTTGCTTCATCCCAGAAAGAAAAGAAAACAAGCTAAAAAAATATGCCTGTAACAGCACACAACTGCCACTGCATGCTAATATAAAAATACCAACCTCGCCTTACAACACGTGATAGAGTGGTCAAAGATCTTGATGGTCTTGAAGGCGTCTGCACTTGTTTCCTAAATGATATTAACCAGTGGAATTAAGGCATGTACATGAACAATGATTATTAATCTCACATGCTTTGAAATGAGAGTATAGATTTCTTGTGTCAGATCAATCAACCATTTGCTTTGGTCTTTTGTTTTCACAGAGATCAATCAACCACATAATACCAAATTTCAAACATCTGGCTTTGGCAAATTACCATTGGTACTATCAAAGTAATCATTATTATCATCGTTATCATTTAACAACAAATCAAGTAGTACCTCATAGGGTTTTTGCTGGCTTCCAAAGTCATAGCTTCATTGCTGCCCGGAACACAACCAAACACACGGAACAGATTGCTGGGATTAAGAAGAAAAGAGGGTCTTAGCAACAAAGCATAGTTGTTAATGTTGGACAATCATAATTAGGACTTTAACACAATAATTAGCTGACAGAAGAATGTGCAGACCTGTAGGAACCAGTTGTAACCCGTAGTCCATCTCCACTGAGACAGCATTCAAATTTATCAAAAATAGAATCATTTTCATATAAATCAACAAGCTGCACAAAGTGATAAAATTGAAATCAGCATTTGAACTTGGTAACCTCGCATTGATACCACAACTAAAGTCCTCTCTGCTCAGAACAACTTCCATTAAAAAATAAAAATTAAAAAGAAAACACTCACCCTAGGCCTTAAATATTCATGAACCTGGAAAGTTGCGACGGGACCAGAATCCATATTAATGTCCCACAGCTGATAAAGTGTATGTGAGGCATGTCAGTGAAAGAACAAGGACCATCTTTAGATTAAGCTTTCAGGTTCTCAGTGATGCGTCTAACTAAATATCCATCCAAATAGACATACAAAAACACCAGTACAATGAAGCATTGTCATAAAACTGTCAAAGGCCACAGTGAAAAGTGCTTCTTCAAGTCATGAATGGAATCTGGACCATGGAAAAGTAACAAGTGCATTCAAACAATACAGAGTTTTTAGAAGAATAGTATAAGAGGAAATATCTAAAAGTAATTTACAAAAGATAATATCCCTAAAGGAGTTCTCTCTCTAATATCCTCTTCTAAAAAAAGTATCTAGTCTGCATCTGGAACTACATCGAGGAACAACAGAAAATTCTTTCTGCACTTCTTGATATATGCAAATGAAAATTCCTGTAACTCAGGAAAGCATTCTCTCCTGTAAAACAGCAAGGAACCAAACACAACCATCCACGAGATGATGTATTTATTTATAACAAATAATGTGGGCCAACGTTCTTAGGTCAGTTTCCCTGTCATGACACAGTGCAAATCTCAACCACCAATCAACAAGTTCAACATGACAACTGTTAATCAATCCTTCATGAAATGCCAGTTCTCCCACCTCAATCTTTTGAGTTTTGACTCATTATGCCAAAAAAATGTCACTTCATTTCCTTACTTCCATGTCTAATAACACATCCACGGCCAAACGACCTCTTCTATTATTGGAATCTTAGTTGAGTGCCATAGTCTAAGGTAGGTAAAGCTGTAGGAAGATAGTTGCATATTGGGCCTGCTAATGTTACTAAAAAAAAGTTAGGGGTTTTTTTTTAGGGCAGGCTGACCAGTTGACATAGAAAATCAACCAAAACCTTCTCATGCTGCTTATTTCTTTCACAGATAACACAGGACAGACCCATTATCTATGGGTAGACCAGCCCTTTGGGCCCAGTCCATAGGCCCACTTTAGGACCATTTTATAATTTTATTTAATTTTCTTTCATGTATTGGGTTATTTTACAATTCAGTTAAGTTGTTTTGTTTTAATCTTAGCCTTTAGCTGTTTTAATGGCTGAGTTGAGATCTAGGGCTAGTTTTTCATTAAAGAATTTTGGGTGTTTCTGCATTCTTTCCTGTGAAAGGAATGGCGTGAGGCCATTGGGTGTCAATCCCCATTCCGCATCATCAACCTTCCGGTTTCTAGGAAAGCGAACTCCAACTGCAAGATGTATTTGAAAAAACTAGGGTTCCAGCTGACCTTTAGACTTCCAGATCCAGGGTTGCTTCCAAACTTTTCAGCTGATTTCTTGAAGGTTCACCCCCGCCCAGTTGGTGCCCGCAAACTCACACCGGCCAAATCTGGGGTGGGTTTTGAACACAAGACGTGGGGAGCAAACCCACGCCTTATACCACTCCACCAACTCCCAGGTTGCCCCTACAATATTTTCTCAAAGTTGCAGCAAGAATGCCCATATAGTAATTCTTTCCTTTCTTTTCAAAAGTTTTTTTTTTCCTTCAATGAACGGACAAAAGGTTAAGATTAGATGGTTCTGTTTTAACTTGATAGGTAACATAAAGAGAACCTCCAAGTTGTTTTTTTTATAAACAATGACCATCTTCCAACTGTGCTAAGACAAGACATCTGCCCTACTAATTGAAAGTTGTGCCAAGATATCAAAACTATCTAGAGAAAAATAAAATAAAGAAAGCATGCCAACTTCTGTACAACATGTAGAGAAAATGGGCCCAAGGCCCAGCTAGTGGAGATCTGCTGAATCATTCAGCATGTGCCATATCCTCACATGGATGCTGAGTGACTCAGCAGATCTCCACTAGCTGGGCCTTGGGCCCATTTTATCTACACAACAATCTTACACACTATTTATGGATACAAAAACTAAAATGAGAAAAAGATGCCTTCCTCTCTTTTTTTCCCCCAATATCAAGATTCAATACCACCATGAAACTTTGCAAGAACATTATATCCAAATAAATAAATCATGAAGAAGCAAAAGGAGAACACAAGAAAGCCACGTATTTTTTCCCTCAAGCCCCCACTATTTACATCCCATGTCCAGAAATAACATTTTGAGAAAGGACCATTGAAGTAACTGCAAATAGTAAATGCATAAAACACCACAAGCTTCACCAGTATCACAAACTCAAAATATCTAAATTTATTTTAAAATTAAAATAAATGAAATGTTAACCTTTAAAGTCATGTAGTCGCGACTAAGGATATGCCTTCCATCCTTCGCAAACTTAATATCTGATATTGAAGCAATAATCTCCGTAAAAAAAGACCTTGAACCAGGAGCCTCCTGTTCCTCAAACCTAGATGTGGTAAGATAACGCTAGTTAATGCATCAACTGATACTCCTAAATGAGCATTCAAGTCAATCTATTTTTCCTAAATGGTAATCAAAATTTAATGTTTTACAATCCATACAACTACAAGCACATAACCATGTGGTTTAGTGAGATTAACCTAGTGGAACAGCTACAACAACTAGAATGAAGGAGTACCAAATAATCACTTACAATTTCGAATTAGTATCACATAATGCTGATTGTCGCAAGTCGATAAGCCGAATTGAGCCCTTTGAGCTACTATATGCTAACATATTACAATGAGTGGGGTGGAACTCAGCAGATGTTATCACCTCTGCAAGTACAAGATCAACTATTAAAAATTCATCAAATGGGAGTATCAAAAGAACCATTAAAAGAACGTCTAATCAATCTAAGCATAATACAATGATAAGGGATAGACTATGGTCTATTTCACCCTTTAGCCTTACAAATGTCGAAGAGTATGAGAAGAGAGAAACTAACTAGTGAAGCATGCAGGCAAAGTACACATGAAAAACTTTATTTCGAGAACACTCGTGGAATGAAGACATGAAGAAGCCTGGATCTGCAAGCGGTGATGAAACGGGTATAGACAAGCCCTGCGAGAGAGTTTGCCGAATCCTGGACGGATTCCAGTGAGGACTAATTCCGCAGAAGGGAATTAGCCGAATTCCTCTCGGAACTCAATAACATTCTTCCATTGAAGAGAAAGAACAAACCAAACAAAACCAATCTTTATTATTGAATAATCTTGAACTACTCTCCTAATAGAGGGATTACATATTCCAACCCCTTTCCAAATAGGACTCTGCTTTCCTAAACAATAAAGGAAACTAAACTTGGTTACAATCCAAATATAATAAAACTCCTAATTTTAATGACTTCTATATAAATAACAACTCTCTAAATAAAACTCTTAAATAATTAAAACTCTAACTAAATGAATGACCCATTGGGCTTGTGGACTAGGCCCAATTAGTTGGCAGACCATGGATCTGGCATGCATCAAGACAGAACACACAAATGACTATGAGCACAAAGCATAGCATCTTAGATTTAGATCCATGAAATCAAACAGGAAAACAAGCAATCGACCAAGTCAGCTACCAGAAGATGACCAAGAAAAAAGAGCCAAATATCACACTGAGTGACTCGTAGCTCATTACACGGGCAATTAAAAAGGAAAAGAAGGTCCATAATCAAAGCAAAGAGCTGTACAAAATTAGCGCTGTCCGCAATGAGGAGGGTATCAGCCTTCAAGCATCAACCCCAAGTTCAGTACACCCAATTTTATCTGGTACAGTAGGAAACGAGAGAGAGAGAGAGAGAGAGAGAGAGAGAGAGAGAGAGAGAGAGAGAGAATTGGCACTCAACTCAATCGACACAGATCCTACCATAGAGAGAATTGGCACTCAACTCAATCGACACAGATCCTACCATTACCCACAGTTGGATTGATTCATAAAAGCTATTACACATATATCCATTAGACTTTGAAGTCATAAAATAAAACTCTAGGATCATTTCTTAGCATGGTTCCACTGGAAAAAAATTGCTCTTTCCTTTCTTTTTTTTTCCTTTTTGTTTACAAGGACTTGAACTTGAGCATTCTCACCCACCTGACGGATGATTGTCCTAATTAGCTGAGCTACAGACTAGCACAAAAAACTGCTCATACACATATCTATTTGATTAGATAGAAATGGCCCAGTCTATGAGGGATACTCGTACAGTTTTTTCAGAAGTGTTTGGGGATTAAGCCATGAGCATCCCAAAAATGCCCCAAGGCTCACCGTATGAGGCATATTGAGGATCTAAGATGATGCTTCGATTGCACTTCATAGCAAGAGTATACACCTATGATGCCCAGATACAGATATGGGTACAAATACAAATATGAGGATCGTGAATACAACCCTACACTTTTAAAAATCTAGGACTCAGATTCGGATACGGGTGTCCTAATTTTTTCTTTTGATCACTTTTGAATTAATGAAATTATCATTATGTTGAGAAGTAAACAAATTAAATGAACTATATAAAATAATGGAGGAAGATCAACCAAAACAACCAAGAGAAATACTGCAAGGAACTAGAAAGGAACTAACATGCAAGCGCTTCTATTTCTATGGGACTCACCTAGAATGCATGCAGATTATAATGTGTACATGTTGCCCTATAGTAAATAAAGCCTGAAAAGGTTTTGGCCACTTTTCCATATATTATTTTACTATAGAATATTCCTCAACACAGTTGATAACAAGTAGTAGGATTCTATAACTTTTTTTTTTCACCCGAAAAGGAAAAAAAATGTGCCTGCCCAGCAAAAATATATCCAGGATGGAAAAACTGAGTTAATAAACAACAGATCTAAAGAACTACAACCTATCTGACAAGATTCGGCTTTAAGATATATTGGAAAGGAGAAACCGAATTCATGTAGCCGACCCCAACATAGTTGGGACAAGGCTTTGATAATAATGATAATGAAGTTCTCAGGCAGATGACACTGAAATCCTATAACTGAAAACTTATCATGGATAAGGCTACAATCCAGAAGAAATCTGTGCTATTTTGGACATTGAATTAATACCAGTTAGCTCCTCCATGTTTGCAGGCTTCACATCAACAATATTGAAGCTCTGGTTACTTATTTCCAAGTTCCAAAGATTTATTCGAAGATCGTCTGCTGATATAAAAGTCTCGCCATCGCTGAAAAAAAAAAACGCAATGTAAGCAAAATTATCAATACAGAAACATTAAAATAAAGCACATCCTAGCAAAGCAAAGCAAAGCAAAATGCCATATGATATGCACTTCAGACAGGTGATCCTACTATCCAGATATAAATAGGCAAAAGGCATACATAGTACATACACATAAAGAAAACAAAAATTCTTAGCCTACAGTCTTACTTAGTACCTCCAACCATAGTAGTTTTCTGTTAAAAATTAATATCAATGATACATCTCAGATTAAACTGGCTTACAATTTTTTATTTTTATTTTTTTTTGGCCAGGTTGTCTATACATGTTCATTAAAACAAATGAAATGGCATGGTTGTCCTATACAAAAGAGAAGCATTAAAAAGGTGACATTTTATCAAGAGTAACAGCAAAATATCTGGTTTTCGATAAACGTGATCAAGCATGCTGAGAAACTTCATATGCAATTTTATGTACAAGTAATGGAGGAAAAGAAGGAATAAGTGATTGCAGTGGGTCGGGTTCATAGTGTTTCAGGCCCAACCCAATTTAAACATACCAGTGCCTGGACCAGGACCCAAACAGATTAGAATATGACTAAGAGACCCACTGGCGCACCCATACCTGAACTTACCTTGTATGGATATCTGTTTATATGGAATATCTGTTCCTAAGTTGGCAGTAGGTCAAGGATATGCTTCTCATACAATGTATGCCTCATTTAAAATAGCAGGTAGCACGCAATATATCAGCCACTAGGAACCACATGGCGGCCATCTAATGACTGCAGTGGTTGATCGCATTTATCGGCCAATTTTTCAATCATATTGACTGATTCATTATACCTAACAGCCATCAATTCAACTAATAGCAAGCAAAACTGCAATACCCCTTTTAAGCCTATTCGGCAGCAATTTTGGCTATTGAGTTGGAGAAAGTCTTTGGACCACTGTAGAAGGCTTGGATAAGGAGAAGAACAACAACTGCAGCTGTAATAAGGAGATTAAAGCCGTTGCAATCAAATTTTCTGGAAAACTGAGAAGAAATATATTTTCTATTTATCCTCTATTTCTTTGACTATATTCATATGATAATGATAGAAGTCGGTTGTGACATCTAAACCAAGAAGCTTTGCCCAATAGATCCGTCTTACATAATTTGAGCAATTTTTTGGGGGTTTCAATTTTCTTTGATTTGTATTTTTTATTTACTTTTGAAAAATACTCAAAACATATGCATGCAAATGATGTTTTGAGCTTCAACCTCCACTAAGAAGCTGCTATTCCTTCGGAAACCTAATTAATTTAGTAAATTAGCTTGAACACCTGTGCTTAAAGCAGGGCATGTATATGCATTAAAAGAGAGAGGTAGTATTAGCATTGTTGGGGAAGAGTTAAACAATAATGTGGCCCATTCGTCATCATCATCAAAGCCTTGTCCTTATGTTGGGGTCGGCTACACAAATTATGTTTTTACATTCCAGTCTTATCTTGAGCCAAATCCACAAATAAGTTACACTTCTTTAGATCTATTTTTACTACCTCCATCCAACTCCTCTTTGGCCTATCCCTTCTCCTTGGTGGGCATCAACCTTCATAGCCAATTGTTTCTTTACTGGCGCTATTGTTGGCTTGCTTTGGACATGCTTGAACCATCTCAAATGGATTTCTCTAATTTTATCCACTATTGATGCTACTCATAAATGCTCTCAAAAGCACTCATTTCTAATTTTATCCTTCCTAGTTTTACCAAACATCAACATCAACATTTTCATCTTTGCTACATCCATTTTGTGTATATGTTGCTTCTTAATTAGCTAACTTCCGGCTCCATAGGTCATAGCCGGTCTAATCGTTGTCCTGTAAAATCCTCCCTATAATCTTGTTGGCATTCGTCGGTCACAAAGCACTCCAAAAGGTATCTCAATGTGGCCCATTGAGAGGAAGAATTTAAAAAAAAAAAAAAAAAACTAGGTAACCCTAAAAACAATATATAATAACCAAACAACGTAGAAAAATGTAATACGTATACATTCAATTAGGACCGTCCACAAAAAAAAATATATGGGTATCAATCAATGCACTATAGGATCCTGAACTTCCACTAATTTCCAGTTGGAAACTCACATTGCTAGCCCACCCAGTCAAAAGAGCCGGCATGGTAATAAGAACAACTTGAAGCAGAAAGGAGCTTCGATAAAGTCATAGCGCACTAGTTCCAGCAAACTAAGATGGAGAGTCATCTAGCTTGTAAGCTAGAGTGTGCGCACGCTGTAGTTTTCTACACTACTTGCTTTCTTTATTTGAAGAGCTGGATCAGATCTAGAATCATCATGCAAATGCCATCAAACAGGTCTCTCCTTATTTATCATCCATTGATACTAATCCTAAATGCTCCGGAATGCGCTTGCGCTCATTACTGACTCTATCTTTCCTAGCTTTAACACATATCTATCTTACACTCTCATCTCTGATATACGTTTTAAGCATGTGTTGTTTCTTAATTGGCCAACATTCTTCTTCCATAGGTTCTAACTGGTCTAATCACTATGTTGCAAATTTTTCCTTCCAATCTTTGTTGGCATGCTCCAATCATAAAGCCTTCAGAGGTAAGTCTCCACTTTAATCATCCAGTTTTATCCCATGTTCCACAATTCACATCCATCCTCCTCAATTTACCCAGAGCCAACACCTTTTTATAAAATGCAGGTTGCAAAAATTTACTTTGTGCAATTTCATTAAGTCGTTTGGGTTTGTTAGGTGGGTATAGCTTCACAGAGGATATTGCTAAGACATGGGGAGGTGGGTCTCTCCAAAGAAGAGGCCAAATCTTCAGAAGGATGGTTAATTCCTTGGGCAGTATCATGTCCATAACGAAAAAGGCAATAGGAAGATTTTTTTATGGGTGTACTTGTGCAATGAGAGGATTTCGCGCTTTTCCATTTTCAATTTCCGCAAGACAGATATCCTGCATTCCTACCTTCTCTTAGGAAACGAAATCCTCTCTGTAGAAGAAAATCAATACATTTTTTTTCCTTACTCGCATAGAAAAGTGTCATCCCAAATGACAAAAGAGTGGATTGCACGGAAAATCAAACAATTTTCCTCCCTATCGCAGAATCCTTTTGTTGCACAAATGTACATTTGGGGTAAGGAGATGCAAAAAGAGAAGGTGATGGAATTGATCAAGGCAATAATAGCACATTCAGCGTTGATCAAAAAAAAAAAAAAAAATCCATAATTTCACCATATCAGACATTATGGGGAATTAGGAAGGACCCATGATGGGATGTGGAAGGAAGAAAGGAAGTCCAATCCAACGGGCCAACCAAACTTAGGATGCGTAAAAAATGAGCACCCAAAGGAAAACCAAATGAAAAGGAATTTGCAAAATTGGAGGTGCTCTACAAAATGTAAATGAGAAACCCCTAAACTTCACCCCTTCTTAGGTTTGGCATGCATAGCAAAGTCTAATAAGACAAAAGTGACGACAATATGGAAGGCAATAAAGAATTTAGGGCTCATTTCTAGGGGTAACTCAGTCGGGGTTTTTTTTTTTTTGGTAGAAAGGGGTAACTCAGTCATTGAAAGTGAATCAAAGAATGAAAATAAGTGTAAAAAAGGAGGCAGTGCCATGGAGATTGACTTCCATTCTACAGGAGATCTGATCTTTAGAGGAAGGAATTATGTGTGAATTCAAGCATATCACAAGGCGGCAATGGGCTTGTAGAAAATGTGGTGGAAGAGGGAATTAAAAGAAATATGATGAATATAGTGATGAAGTGATGTAGTTCTGGGAAATATTGTAGTGGAAGCATGTAGACATTACAATATTACCCTTGTATTCGATAGGCATGCTTTCCTTAATTTTATTAACTCTTATTTTCTTCAATACATCATTCTCATTATCATCATCATCATCAAAGCCTTGTCCCGACCATGTTGGGGTCGCACATCATTTTCATTACCATATTTTCTTTTTCTTTTTTTCTTTAAAAAAAAAAAAAAAGACTCCTCTAGGGTCAGCCTATTTTCATTGCTGGTTCTCCCTCCCCCTTCTGGTGACTTCAAACTTTACTTCAATGGTAGTCATCATGGAAGTGCCTATTCAGCTGCCCATTCAGCTAGTATGGGTGCTCCTACCAGGAATTCTCTTCATAAACATTACATTGGTTCTCAGGCACAATTGATGGCGATGCCTAGTTAATGGTGATTAGTGAGGATACTAGAGAGGCTATTTATGTTCCTCGTTTGATTGTTGAAGGCCTCAATGTGCACATTAAATAGAGTGAACGGAAGCTAATCAAGCTATGGTGCACAAGGAAAGTCACGAGCATGCTTGATGAAATCATGATATTATAGAGATATAATCTTGGCCCCAAAAACCCACATTCTTAGAGGTGTTGGGGAGGTCGACCTTCTCACCAAACAAAGTCCTTGAAAGGGTTCTTCAGTGGTCGGGAATGTGATGTTCTTTCCAATGTACAATCCTTTTTTGTCTTCACCTTATACCCTGCAGAAATGGAGGTGCCAACCCCTCACTTCAAACCTTTAGTTTGTGAGTTATGTTTATAAGAGATGATTTGGGATGTGTTTTGGCTGGTGATCGCTTTGGGCAACTATCACAAGTTCATTTGCTGCTTCCTATGCACTTGCAACCAGTTTGCACACCTCCAACAGAATCTTCTATTAGGCTAAAAAAATGATATTGATTAAAAAAAGTACATCACCTTTTTCATCATGCACATCTAGCTAACATGCTATGTAAGTGCATTAATAATCAGCTATGCCTATTCCCTAGCCCGTGCAGCACTCAATTGTGCCCCTTGTCTTAGCGGGTCAGCCTTCTCCAATAGTGGTCCAACCCTTGGATCAAGACTTTAACCAAAGGCTTGCAGACACACTCTCTATCCCAAGAAGAGAGAACACTAAGAATACTTCTATTGATTCCTTAACTTGCTTGTTACAAATGAATGGAGCTTACCCTTTTATAGTTCTACCCTATACAACCAATCGCTTAGATTTATCCACGTGTCACTCTAGAACTCCTACCATATTCTTAGACTTATCCAACCTATTTTAGAATACTCCATACATCTCTACATATTTCTATAATTTACAAGAATGGCCCAGATATTTCGACGCCATTCAGGATTACAACAGTTTTCAAGATAATTATGGGCCCTTCAAAATCTCCGTCAATCAACTCGATCCTTGCGTCCATCCAATCACAAGCACTTCACCCCCACCTGGACAGATGATGAACAAGTGACTCTAGAAAGCCTGGACCCCACCATTGTGTCTCAATGCCTCACCTGTGTGCCCACAGGCCATGAGTGTGTGACATATGGCACTACATTAAAACTCTACAATGAATTATAAAGCAAATCAAATGCAATATCAAACTAAATTTTAACAGAGAAAAGAGAAGCTCAACATGAAGAATATGTTCACATAATAAAATCAAATGCAAACAAGCAAAATAGAAAACTTAGATTTAATACGTCTGAAAGTACCTGTTATTTGAAATAGAATTGATGTGGTAATCGTGTGCATGAGCATATATCCTACGACATCTAGCAGCAAGGCTTGTCTCATGGCTGGTTACCTGAACATATGAAGCCAGCATGTCGCAAATATAAGTACTAGTGATCAAGTATAATTGTAAAAGCACTGACCAGATAAAAAGGTAGTATAATCACAAAAATTTACCATGTTATGGAAATCATAACTCACAAATCGAAAAAAAAACCACCATACAACTCTATAATATGTTTGGCACAGGGTAATGGCACACTGCATTCACCTTCATTCTCAGAAAAATGGAACCTAACTTATTGGTTACCCTTTTCAAGAATATGGCATGCTTTTTTGTAAAGTTCTACGAAGAATCAAATTGTGTATTTTTGCTGTATCCCGAAATTTAATGCCACACTAGACAGCATCAGCTGATGTTCTGGGTTGGTGCTTCACCAATCAATGCTAAGCAGAACCAACTTAATCGATGAACAATTAGTGGCATTAAGGATCTGCAGAATAGAATCTTTGCAGTCACAGAACAGCAGCTTATAAATGTTGTGTGTCACAACACCAAACCACAGCTAAGCTCATGTCTGTCAGCCTGCATCAATTGTAATATTTCATCCATTCTTAATAGAACCAGCTGGTGATAACAGATGCACCATAATAATTCACTTTCTGGCAAAGATAGCAACGTGATAATGGATGGACACTGACTCCATCTCCGTTTCAAAAATGCACTATCCTTAATAATAATAATGAATAACAACAACAACCAGTAAATTAGGCTAAGTACAACTACCACAGGCAGTCGTAGTGATGGAATTCCTCCTGGGGGAAATACAAAGTCACTGCTTGGATAATTATAGGGCCTGTCTGAGCATCTTCCATTTGGAAGACACACTTCCTGACCAGTTGATGCACTTGAGCCTGCAATGTCACCATTTCCTGCTACTTGTGAGTGGTCCATATTCATGTCACTGATCTTTTTCACCTTCTTTTCTTGAACCTGTCCACACTCAAGCATAAAAAACACAGGTAACAAAAGATTTATACAACGTTCATGAATGAAATGTGCATGTTGGACGAGAAACAGTTAGTGAGAAGTTCTCTTACCAATAAAGCTAGCAAGTGAATATACACTGGAATGCAGGAATGATACAGTCATTTTTCTGGAGCCCATTCCAGTGAGTGACAACACATGAAGGTAGGGTACCACATAAATAAGGAGTAGGCCAAGTTTCGCCTCCTTCATATCATCCTAAAGCCTTTGGTTTGAAACATTGAAAAATTGACTAGTATAAACTATGATTTTTTGCATGGCTCAACTGATAGCACTAGGATAACTGAATGTGTGTCTGTGAAACTTAAACCGCCCATTGTGACCATGGCACCAAGACACTTGATCTGTCCATATCTACATGGTCCCCTATGAATCCCACTCATCCCATGACCTGGCACACATCCAGTTGGGCTCATGGATATCATCATTCCATCACCCACCAGCTCAAAATTTTAGGGTGATGATCCCTTGCGAACTATACTGCACAGCAGCCCCTCTGGGGAGCATGCCAATCAAGGGAAGACGAGATGAGAAGGTTTTACAATGGGTAAAGGAAGGCCCATGGATTTCATCATTCCATCACCCACCAGGTCACAGTTCTAGGGTGACGATCCCTTGTGAACTATACTGCATGGCAGCCCATCTGAAAAGCATGCCAATCAAGGGAAGAGGGGATGGGAAGGTCATAGGATGGATAAAGGATGGCCAGCTTGACTAGAACAGGGAAGCAATCCATTTAATGGCCAGAGATATCAAACATACTTTTTTTTTTCTTTAAAAAAAGGTGCTACAATCCAATTATGATGCAAGAGCGGATGGTCCAAATTTGGTGGATCCTACGATTGACCAGGCCGTCAATTATTTGGGTCCTTTGATCGGGGCCCAATCAAGCATAAGGGCTCAAATCTAGCATGGAATGGGCTTAAAAATAAAATTTCTGAATGTGGGCCCAAAACAAGCCCAAGTGAGTCCTAATCAAGCCCATAACGGACATATAGGTCGGCCCATGAGCGCACTTCTCTACTTTGCTCTACATGATCAAAAGGTGGGAACCCTAGCCCACATAAAAAGGGACACCCAATGACCCCTTGTGCAAGCAATCCAAAATTGGAAACATTCAAATTTTGAGTCCGAGAGAGGGAAGGCTTTCCAAGGTCAAGAACCAAATTAAGGGAAAGAGTTTCAAAGAGGCAAGAAAGGGAAATTCTCCAAAAGGCAACGTCCAAACTGGATCCAAATTTGTTAGATACTTTCTAAATTCTATATTTCCTTCTTTTAAGCAATTTCATTGAGTTTTGTAAGGGACTTATTTAGCAAGTATTCTAATGAGAAAATATAGCTGGATGGCAGGATTAAATCTAGGAGATGAGGGCTGTTTTGAAGGAAGGGCAGACTATCTAAACACGCATAAGGGGATGTCCAATCTTCTTTTTTTTTTCTTTTTCTTTTTTCTTTTTTTGGTTTTTTACAAATCAATTGAGTTATATTCATTTGAAGTTATCAGATAGCCCATTTTTTCTAATTGGGACTACATCAAACAGCAGGGCAATATGATGTAAGTTGAATGTGTGAAAGACATGCGCTGGTGGAAGGTGGAGGTTGTGTTAGTGTATGAGGGGAGGAGACTGAAGGGACCATAGGTGGGTCCACGATGCTCGATTATGCAAGTCAGTCATAAGAGATATATGTGCAAATTTTCAGGAGTGAACAGGTTGCAAATAGGAACTGCAGACCCACTTAGATTGATCCCCAACCCGCATAAACCGCCAATCATACTCCACGATTTGTGTGTACACATACATATAGGCATTTTTATCAAAGAATGAAAAATGAGAATTCCTAAAATAAAATAAAATAATTCATAGCTTTTGACAATGCTAGCATGGAACCATAAAGTAGCGGAATTGTTATTAACCGAATGTCAGGACACCCACTTTCTTAGCCTTTTCATTTACATAATCATAACTTATGTTACTAAGAGTCCTTCTAATCTGAACATCTTGTTTCTGATAAGAAAGTAAAAATGATTCTGTATTGTCGATGAAAAATATGGGGATTTTTTTTCAAGAAATCAAACAATTAAGATATGCAAATAATAATGACTACGTGGTGAACACAAAAAAGAATCATATTTTAAGTGGGTATAATACATAGGTTGAATATGAGAACAAATGAAATTACTAATAAATAGCAGGATATATTATATATGAATATATATGGAAAACCCTCTCATGAGAGACGTCTCTCATGAGCTATGATGCACGGATACTTGAAAAATTGGCAACGTATCGTGTCGTCTCATATCCGATACTTTACTTTTAATGTGTAAAATCCGTGTCCTTGCCGTATCTGTGCATCATAGCTTATGAGTCATGAGAAACAACTTTTTACCACCACATGGGACCTTACTTGATCAAGGCAACCCCTTCATACTCATTAACCCCTATGAATTGGCACTCACCATTTGACACTACTCCGAATTAATTTTTTTTATTGTTCACTAATCCGAATTGTACTCACTGTTGGATTGAATTGCACGGAACATTTTAACTTAATAAATTGTTAAACTTTAAGGTCCCTAAATCAATAGTTGTGATGATCTGATTGAGATGATTTTAGCCCAAAGTGATATCCACAATGAGACCTTTTACATCATCATCCTATGCTTGGAACTTGATTTCTCTCTCACACAAGTTGTAAGAGATGTCCTCATGAGAGAATGGCCTAGTAATACACAAACATACAGAGAGAGGAAGAGAGCTAGAGAGAGAGTGAGAGCACTTTGTAGCTACATCTACAGTCACTATATAGAACAGAGTAAGAGTGACACATACATGATAAATTGAACGCTTTTTAAGCATAACTAAACATGGAAATTATATTTCTACTGAAAAAATCAACCCCATATAAATTGCCACATTTTAGTAAGCGGCAAACGACTTCAGCAAAACAAGTAAAACTTCCACATAAGAAAATAAATCACAAGGTACAGACTATCTGTGGTCTTGTACAAATGAACAACTGAAATTAGGGTCACAAAAAATTATTCATCTCAAAAAGAAAATGAAAAATTTTCAACTTTTCAATTCAAATAAATAAAAATAGATCTTACCTTCCAAAACTTAATTGTTTTATCATTCGTGGAGAGAAGAAACAACGCACCATTGGCTATCTGGCACCATCTAATTTTGTTGATTTTCTCCTCTATCTCCAAGCTTTTGAGATAGTCAAACTGAAGTTACAAAATTGAATAAGACACTTGTGCACACCGCTGAAAGGTTTACACTCCAGCATCCAAATTCACCAGAATGGAAAAGGATAACTAAAGACATACCGAAAATGGCAAGAGCAGAAAAAGAGTAATACCTCAGGCTCATGGCTTTGAAATTCTGTCTTGTAGCGAAATTCAGGATGTCTTCCAGCTGAGTAATCCATTCTCTCCATATCCCTCCGAGAGCCATGCTATGCAATATTAGACAATGTGGAAATATTGTAAGGACCATGGAAAAAGTATCTAAAAGCACATCACCACAGGTAATTATTAGAAAAAGAAGTTCA
This sequence comes from Camphora micrantha, assembly GCA_003546025.1. NCBI lineage: Eukaryota > Viridiplantae > Streptophyta > Magnoliopsida > Laurales > Lauraceae > Camphora > Camphora micrantha. The sequence goes on from QPKB01000001.1 coordinate 12,389,186, forward strand.
TAGTCACTGAACATACATCCTTCACATCTGTCCTCTCAAATAGAACCACACGGCCTCCTCGATCTCCAGTAGCAAGGTGGTCCCCAGCTCTATCAAACTCAATGGCTGATATGATGTCAACTGCAAAAGGTAGCAGGCCAGTCAATGTGTAAACAGCCATAGCAAACCATAAAAAATATATATATAAGATTTTTAAAAATTAAAAATTAAAAAAAAACAAAGAGATAAATTTGTGGCTACCCTGCTTGTCATAATCTATAGAGTGCAGTCACAAGAACAACATTTAAGATGTAACCCATAAATTAGAAGTAATGACATCATAATCAATAAATATCTTCTGAAAGACCAAGAATGAATATGACTGCAATATTGAAAACATCTGGGAAAACAAGGATACAAGCAGCATGCACTTGAATAGCTGATAGCTCATCATCTAATAGCAAATCCATGAAAGCTCTGTCTAGGGGTGACAACGAATTGGGTCAGGTTCAGACTGGCATGTGCCCTGCCCCACATTTGACCCAACCAATGATGGTTTTATGGACCGGCCCAAAGCCCACCAGACAGCACATAGAAGAATTCCCTTCAACAAGGAAATGACCGAGATTCAAACAAAGGGCTTCCAGAGGACCCATCCTTAAAGCCATCATCTCACCCTTATCGACAAAAGATCTCACTGCTCTACCAACACCACTCCAGAACTTAGAGAAAGAAACGCCCAAAAACTCCATTGGGACTGCAACCAATTAGTAAAATTTGCTTGGCCCTTTATATCTACACCTTCTGTTGTACCTAAATGGTTTTGACAGTTCTGTTCTGCCTCTCAAGCCAAAGAGTCACAAACCATGCAACAGCAACTTCATAACATAGATCCATGTTTAGAAGTGATCAAAAACTCCACTTTTGAAAAGCTCCCTAATAGAGAATGGCATTGCCCATTAAACTCCAAAAGGAAAAAAGGAGCAGTCCCAAGTTTGCTTAATCAAAGGGGAGTGGATAAAAAGCGAGGGACATTTCCTGCACACCATAATCCTTCTAGAATAAGACAAACCCATCGGTTTTGATGATTAACTAACTAATTCGGTGTTATCTTCCCCAACATAGTTGGGGCAATCCTTTGATGATGACCACGACGATGACGATGAATTTGATGTTATCTTATTTGCCTACGGAAACTGTACAATCAAAGGTCGAGTTTTTTTACAGATATCATTCACTTCATTAAAAATAATAATAAAAATAATTGCATTCAAAACCAACAATCACCAAGCTCAACAAACCTAGCTCCTATCACTTCACAAAACTCAAGAACCTCATGAGTATCGAATCATATCATGATGGATAAAATAAATCACCCCAATACAATATCAATCATGTGCCACTGACAAATCTTTTCCTGTGTCATTGCGCCTCTGAAAGCTGATATATTCAGGTACTGTATCTTCAAACGTGTAACCCCACTGTCCAAATTATGTAAAGCAAACAAAATGTCCACTTCCAACTTTCCTCTTTCCATATTCCCTCGAGAATCAGATCCAACTTTCTCCGCTTCCAATCCCCACCTCAATGCCAAAACCAACACTATGTAGCCAGACACTCCAAAAACATCACCAGTTCCAATCCCTGGCTGTTTTACATCACTTCATCATGATGACCGAATGCCTCTTTTGCTGAATACCCCGCTTAAATGCCAAGGGGCAAAACAATTTTCCATCAGGGTCACAACCCAAAAATCCAAACTGCAACAGAAGCATCCCATGAAATCTTATTCATCAAAATAACCAAAAAAATAACCAACAACATCAATGACCCACTCAAATTTTCGCAGTCTTATAAAAAAAATCAACTTTTTCCAATCAAAATCTCATCTTTCTCAACATAACCATTAAACAATACACAAAATCATCAAAATCTACCACCACCATACAATGATCCACACAGATCAAAATACAATAAACCCAAACCCTAAATTCCAAAAATCTAGACTGAATTCAGAAGGGAAAAAAAAAAAAAAAACACCAACCTTCTTGAACTTCTTCTCCAGCTGTTCTTTCTCCAAAAACCTGCGAGAATTTCCACTCCAGCGATGGCGGAGGTCCAGCAAATGATCCTTCCGCTTCGCTTCCTCCAACATTCATTTTCCAACCAAATCAGAACCCCAGAATCAGCAAGAAATCACCTTTGACATGAACTATCCGCGAAATCGAAACATCAAAAAGAGTCGATTCCGAACAGAATGCAGATTCTAGGGTTAAAATGAGATGAGAGAAATATAGAGAGAGATTTTGAAAGACGACTTTTTTCTTTATAGAGAGCGAAACATAGAAGAAGAGAAAAAAAAAATGTCTTTTCTGATTTCTGGAAACGATGACACTCTCTCTCTCTAGAAAGAATATTAAAAGTCTGTCCGTATGAAAATGAGTCACAAATTTTTTTTCTGCTCAAACACAAAGTATTTGTCTTAAGGTCTTACCGTTGATGAAATTACCAAAATATCAATTACTCTTCTTTTCACACACAAGTTCATCTTCTTTCTTTTTATTCATCTCTTCTTTCCTTCCACCCATCTTAATCTCCACTTCTCACTCTCTACTTTCCATAAAAACTCAAAATATATTGGGCAACTCATCTTTCTCCATTTTCTGCTCATAGGCAACTCATCTTCCTCCATATCCTTCATCTTTTTTTTTTTCTTATACTTTATCTTTTTTCATTCTATCTCTAAAGGCTTTCTAGTGCAATGAAGGAATAAAACAACAATCAAATTGTACTTTTCAATCAGAGCAGCAGTGGAAATGTTTGTTTTGTCCATTTCTCACTTGGAACAGGTTGCAGGTCCCGATATGTATGGTCTTTCAGGTTCAAACATATTGCATCTGTTCGGAATTATACATCCGAACAGAAGGAACATGTTCGAAAGATAGTGTTCGGATACTCAGGTTCGGACAGTCTAATTTTGTTCGGAACTACAGTTCTGAATATTTGCATTCTGTTCGGCCACTCAGAGACCGAACAGTCACGATTTCCGGGTTGTAACCCTTGCGATGATGGATGAAAAACAGCCAAAATGCATGCAAAAACATTAGAATTGTTTGTAAAATCTTACATTGAATGAGAATCTACCCCATAACAAGTTTTCATGAAAAACAAGGTAATCTAAGATGGAAAAAATGATAGAGAAAAAATGGGGAAGAATAATGAAATGGTAATGGTAGAGAGCCCTATGTTGGAAGAGGATGTGTGTGGGAAGAAAGAGGGAAATAAAGGGATGGATACTTTGGGGAATTTTGATGTGTGTGGAAAGAATTAATGTAATTTTTAAATTATAGTGATGTATGTAGAGAGAATTTGTGTTAGAAAAGTAAAAATTTGTGTGCCGGCAGAATTTCCCGTAAAAATACCTATGAGAATGTAAAGTAAATCCCGTATTGACGAAAGTACCCCCTTTCTATTTAGTGATCAAATAATGTGCAAGAGGTATGATCTTGGCCGTCTAAATTGTGGGCCCTACTATTTGTGGGTGGTCTTTTGAATCAGCATCTATGTGGATTGGATAATGACACCCATCCCACCATTTTCCATCAAGCCACCCTATCCACCATCCATATAGAATTAATCTTTCAGCATCGATATTTATGTATGTTCAATCACACGGTAAGAGGCAGTATAGGTTTGCACACAAAGGTTGTAGGTTCGAAAGTGCACTACTACACTGGGGCTAAAGGGAAGCAGGCCTGGAACGATTAGTCATTCCGAAAAGAGTTGGGAACCCTTCGATAGGGGAAAAAAAAATTCAATGTCGTGTTGAGCAAGTTCTAATTGTGAAAGTAGTCTTTAGACGTTGAGAGGCATGTGATATGAGTTGATTATTAATCATGCAATTTAAAACAAGTGTTGACTGCAATTACCATGCAAGAAGGGAGTGAAAACAAGATTGTTGGGTTTATTAATTGACATACTTTTTGAGCTCCATGATGAGATATAATCAGAATATGTTTGGACGACCTGGATTTATCATATGGCATGTCATGTGCAGGGGAGAAATGCCTTGATGCAATGGAAAGCCTTTTTATGACTTGGTGTTATTTGTTTTTTGGGGGTTCTTTTTAGAGGTCGTTTTCTATGCGATGCAGTCGATGATAAATGTTTTTGGTTTTAGTTTCAACTTTAATCCATGTAGACGTTTTTGGGTTTATCTTGATTTACTTTATTTGAAGGTGTTGTTGGGTGACACTTTTTTTTTTAAACCCAGGCTTAAACCTTCCTATATTTACTTCTTAGAGGACCCTTTGTGATGTCCTTTGCAGGAGGAGGGGAAAAAAAAGCTCCTTGATCAATGTACCTAGAACTATAGTATAATTTATATAAATAGATGATCAAGACCATCCATTAACTGAGCTTCATTGTGTAAGTTTTATGGTATAGAACACATTAAGTGTGCAATGTTAACTATCTTGTTTCAATATGGCTAGTTACATCAAGTGTGGGCAATGGTTATGTATGATCGCATTTATTTACACTATTTTGTGATGCTTAAAACAAGATGCGAATATAGTGTGTAGATAAGGTCGTGTTTAGCTAAATATGTAAAACGGGTTACGCTGTGGCATGCCCAAGTTGGCAGGAGCTTAACCCCAGCACAGCCCATTGGCACGAGCTGGGTCATGCCCTCCATGAGTTGAGCCGGGTTGATGTGGTCCGTTAGAGACGAGTTTTATTAACTGGAAACAAAACATAAAGTATATAAAGTGACATCTCTGGAGCACTGACCCACCATTTAGAACAGCTCGGGGGGGGGGGGGTTGGTTTTATCCTTGGGGGGGATCCCAAAATGCCTTTTCAATGCTCCACCTTATGGTAAGTAATATTTCAATTGGACTAGAATAAAGAGTAGCTTCCCAGTGTACCCATTTAAGCGAGGGTAGTGATGTTGATTATCATCTTGCGTGCGAAAGATAATTAAGATCCATATGAATTAATGATAATGAATTAATGCTAATGCCCACATGAATTAATACCATCTTGGAACCAACCATCATCCAAGTGAAGTGATAGGAGTGCTCAGTGACTGGGCTATTGGGCTAGGCCTAGATGCGGCGGGTTGTGTCGTGCTGTGCTCGGGCCAGGCATGTGGGCCGTGCCATTGGCCTCAAGCCCCCTGGCCTAGCACGGCCCATGTCTAGGTAGGGCTGGGTCTGGGCAGCCCATCACATTTTACACGCCTATGTTACTTTAGCATCTCATTTGCATACTTGGAACATGTCTCACTATAGCTGGGTATTTGTGTACGATGGGACATCGAAATAGATGTTGGGTTTGAAACCCCTCAACCACATTTTTATTTTTTGACTTTTAGGCCACAAATTCATGATCCAATCCTTAGGGATGTGAAACCCTAAGTTTCATATCTTAAGCTTCCTTATGTTATTAAAAAGGTCAAAAAAAAAATATATATATATAACATAAAGATATAAAATTCTTCACTTGTGTGTGTCATGAATTGATGACTTGAACCGCTCAATATTCTCATATTAATTATAGACATCAATATATTTATCTTAAATCTTCATAGCGCTAAGGAATTCTTTGGAATAAAAAGTCTAAGTTTAAAAAATAAAACATTTAAAAAAAATTTGTGCACTGATTTAGCCACTTGAAGTGGTGATCTTGGCAAACATGGTAATGCGCTTCACAGATATAACAATTGCATATATGACATTTACATATGTTCCTATTAGGGGTGTAAAAGAAAACTGGAAAACCGTCTAACCGAACCGAACCGCAATTAATAACCGTATTTCACGGTTTAGTTACGGTTATTAAAATCGGAAAACCCCACTTCACAATTCGGTTATGGTTATTAGTATTGGCTCACGGTTATTAACAGAACCGAACCGTAAATTATGGTTCGATTAACCGGCACACGGTTAACCGTATCATTATACTAATAAAAATCAACAAAGGGCCTAAATGAAATATGTCTATAATTCTTAACGATTTTTCCAGATACGGTTTTTAACGGTTAATCGCGGTTCGGTTTTTAATGATTTTTCGAGATACGGTTACAGTTTTAAAACTGAAAACCGAAATTCATGGTTCGGTTAATGGTTATTCCAAAATGAACGGTTAATCGAACCGTTACACCACTAGTTCCTATCTCATGCATAAAAGGAAAGCAAATCCCTTGGAATATGCAAGATGGATGTTCAAACTTAATTGATACAATATCAATTACACTTTTCGAGCGGGCAAAGCTGCAATACTTTGATGTAGCGCCTGGCATATGTACAAAGGTGGGGCCTACCTTTAAGAAATCAAATCCGTTCATTGATACTAACACCCACTATGAAATATATGTATATATATATATAATATTATTCAAGGGGCCAACTCTCCTAAGCTCGAGCTTAGGATAAGATAAGCTCAAGTGTGTGGTGGGGCCCACTGATGAGTCCTGAAAAGGACACATTTTCATACACATTTTGGACTATTTTAAGGGCTTATTGATATTAAAGAGCTTTATTTAATGTCAAATCATGTTTTTATTCATTTAGAGTCCATTGTAGTGCATTCATGCATAATTTGCTCAAAAATAACACTTTTTGCATAAATTCATGAAACCTACCATTTTTGGAGATTTATTTTTGGAAAGTCGGTTATTATGCGTGCATTAAGTAAGGTCCCATACATCGTCCATTTAAATTCCTTACATAGAATTATTCTTGAATTTATTTATTTTAATTTGTGTAGGAGAAATCAAGAATAGGACCCACATTGATGAAATTTGAGAGAAATCAAGGGGATGACATCTTTCACGGTGGACCACATATCTTGGTATTTTTGAAGAATTTGAAAAGTCAACAATGGAAAGTTAAATTTGTGATTTAAAATTCAAGAAAAGAAACTTCAGACTTGGTAAGATCTAATTTTTACTAAGTTTGAAAACTCAAAAATCAAGAAAGAAATTCAAGAAAAGAAAGTGTGCTAAAAGAGTTGACTAGTCAATCAAAGAAATTTGGAAGCAAATCAAAGATGGAAAAGGAATCAAGAAACAAAGAAAGAAAGATCCCAATAACTCTCTGGATGCCAACATGGGTCCCACACACCCCATTGCACAATTAACATTCCATATGTGCATATTTATTTTCGGATTTTTCAGAGGCAGCAAGATTAAAATGTCCATAACTCTTAATCCAACCATCAGATTGGTGCAATCTATACACTATTGGAAAGCTCTTTTCGAGTAGATATCTTTAGAACCAAGATTGTGTCAATCGGAGCTAAAACGAGGAAGATATGGCCTCTAGAATTTGGTGCTATAATTTATATTCGGGATTGCAATTTTGCACATGGAAAGCACAAAAAAATCTCTTACTCACCTTGCTATTTCTTTGAAGACTTGTTGGCCAAAGATGGGACTTGCCATACAAAGAATATTACATGCTACAAACTTGGAGCAAAGAAGGAAAGAAAGAGAGCAAAAATCTATAAATTGAATGCATAAGCATCCACCTCCTCTCATGCTTGAGAATTGCTCACCTCTCACTCTAGAGAATTTCATACCATCTCTCCCTTTCTTGTCCTTCCATTTTAATTCACCAAGGAGATTCTTTCTAAAGGCCACACCACCAACCTTGTGGTTTCAACTAGAAAGAGGGATTCTCAACATCCTAGTATGTATTTTTGTTTTTAATTCTCAATCTTATGTACTCAATTGCATACTAGTATTAATAAAATTGTTTCTTTTTAATTCTTGTATTAATTTCTAGTGAATCTTGATATTAGTTTTGCAATAGGGTTAGTTCTTACTTTTGCTTAAATATTTTTAATTGGCTTGGAATAATTACTAACAACTCACCTTAGCATCCTCGCAATATATCCTGTTTTCTACGGATACATGGTATTTTTGGAGGCAATACAGTGCGAAGTTGAAGAGTGTTGATTAAGAAAAGTTTAAAAATCCAAGTCTGAAATTTATTTATTAAAAAGTGATGATTTATCATTCTCAACTTGGATTGACAACCCAAGTTGAAAAATAGGACCCTAGGTTTGCACCTCTAATTTTCTTGGACCCTCAATTGAGAAGAATTAAAAGAAGCAACTCACCACTTTTATATTTCAGTTTTGTTTACTATCTTTAATATATGCATACTACCCTTATTTTCAGTACCTCACTTTTTATTCCTGCACCTTTTACAATACTATGTCACATAATTTTGTTTAGATTTGTTAATTGCTAGAAAGTGCATTAGATTCATGCATCATTATACTTTAAATTCCAGCCATTAAACTTAATTTTAGATTGCATTAGGTTAGGAAAAACCATGCATAAAAACAGCACTGCATATTAGTTTTCCAGACTTAGAAATTTCAGCATCTCATGGCATGCATTGCATTACTAACTTTCTAACTTATGTTTCTTTTGTTTCTACTTTAGTTTCTTAGTTTTATTTTTGGTACCTTTTATTTTTGATGTTCTAACTTGTGTGTTCTTTTGTGGCAATTTTGGTTTTTTTTTAATTTATGATTTTTAGATTTAGGAAGTTCTCTTTTCATTGGATTGTAATTAATTTAATTTTTGGAAAGTAGGAATGCTGGTTGTAATTTTCTAGTTCGTTAGGCTAGATTTAGAATTTTAATTTAGGGCAGATACAAGTTGAGAATGAATCTTAGTTTATATTGCTCCCTGTGGATCGACCTGGTCTTACCAGTTTATTACTACAATCGCACCCTACACTTGGGTCCGATCACCCACCTGGGGACCCACTTGGGGATGAGGATGGGGGGAATTTCAAGGACTCCCTAGGATCTTACTCTTTGCAAAAAATCAGCCACAACCGTGATTTTTATCATCTCCATATGGGACCAACGGTTTAATAGTCAACAATACATTTGGATCGATACATAGTCAATCAAACGGTCTATTAAATTCGGATCTAACTGAAAGTTGGTGGACATGTGCAATTTAGGGGGGTCATGTGTTTGGTCCATTTGGATGGACCAAAGGTGGGCCCCACAAGCATGAGCTTACGAGATTTTATCATAAACTTGAGCTTAGGAGAGCCTTGCTCATTATTCAAATCAACAATATATACGCTGTTGGATTAACTAAATCCTGAACACATTATTCAACTCTATCTACTTTCTCTCTCTTTCTTTATGGAAAGAGAAGTAGGGCACATGTTTAAAATCAACATGTCAATCTAACTATAGGCCCACGAAATACATTTTGAAGTTATATATGCAGAGATCGGGATGGGTGTAAAAGACGATGAATGAGTTGGATTTTAAAAGGTGGGCCCCACCCATATGCATATGTATGATGCAACGCCGCTGCATTGTAGCTTTGGCCTATTGAGCTTCAATGCAATTTGACGATCCGGCCCATTTGTCAATGGCATGAAAAATGAATGGTTAGTCCGAACTGTGTTGGTTATTTATTTTAGGGCCCTTAATAATATGGATTTCTCCCATTAAATGGATAAATTTGAGAGTTGCTGGGACCTTTTGGAATTCAGCGAGTGTTTGTAACTAATCAAGTCCAAAATGATTATGGCTAGCACAATATATGGCTTCATAACCACTAACTAAATACAAGATGAGTGATACATAGGTAAGGATGCAAGCTGCACCAGTTTCCCAGGCCCAGCACGGTGGGTAGGCCGGTCAACATGCCACGACTCGGGTCGAGTGGGGCCAGGGTCACCGCCCACCAGTGACCCCAAATGGTCAAATATGGTCATTTTTATTGTTTTACCCATGCCATTGTTAAAAAAATAAATAAAAATTTCCATATTTTGGCCATGAGAGCTGCTAATGCCACATCCCAAGCTTCTCTGTGCGCATCCATTCTCTCTAAGTAAGTAAAAAGTTTGTCAAAAGCCACTTATACACACACCAATGTACCTAAAACACCCTCCCTCTACCTTCGTTTCCTCAGTTCACTCCCCTTCTTCCCCCCTCTCCATCTCCTTGCCGCCTCCTTGTCTGCCGCCCTATCTCCATCTCCCTCTCTCTCCGTCTACCCTTCGCCCTTTCTCCCTCTCCTTCTCCATGTCTCTCTCCCTCTCCCTCTCTCTCTATTTCTCTCTCTCTCTCTTTCTTCTTCTCCCCCTCTCTATCCCTCTCCCGGTGCTGCTAGAGGGGACGGTGGTGGCTAGGCTGAGTGGTGGGGGTCGGTGAGTGTAGAAAGAAGCGGGAGAGGAAGAGACTTTTGATAGATGTCCTTTTAAGTAATTATATATAGGAATTTACTGGTCATGAAAAATGAGATGTGCACAAAGAAGCTTGGGTTGTGGCATTAGCAGCACTCTTTGGCCACTCTAAGTCATTTTAACATTTAGAAATGTATAAATACACTCTCCCCCCTTATTTCTTAATACACATATTCATTTGCTCTAAGCAAGGGATGTAAATGGGTCTCCGATTCTCTAATTACCCGAAGGTTCTGACCTGTTAAAAACCAGGTATGGGTCCTTATTTAGGCCCCGATAAATATATTGGTCCGGATCCGATTCCACATCGGCTCGGACCCGAGATCCGACATATTGCGTCAATTTTAAAAATTCTCTCATAAAAAATTATATATATTTAATATCATTCCCTATCTAGGCCCGGACTCGGATAGAGGCTCGTCCCATACATGGTTCCGGTTCCGGAGCCAATAAGTTGGTTCCGAAATGGTTCCGAATCCGGATCCAATTCCACCTTCTCCCTAATGGTTTGTGGACCGGAACCAATCCGTTTACAACCCTACTCTAAGCCCTTCTCTTTCTCTCTCACAATGTCTGAACTTTATAGCTAAGGCTCTAAGAAGTTCAATTAATTTGCAGGGACAAAGATCAAATCATCAATGAGCTCTCTCTCTCTCTTCTGGGTATTGTTTTATTTAAATTTTAGATTCTATTTAACATATACATATTAATATTACATACGAGTAAGTCACGTCTTCTTCCCTTTTTATATAAGAATATCACAACAAATATATTATATGCTTATATAATATTTATTTCATCTTGTTTTTAATTTTTGATAAATGACTGAACAACCATAATACTTTACTTTGGCAATGATGTTTCAACCTCCAGCTCGGAGGAGCATGATGTTCAGGGAGAAAGCCCGTAATTTGTTGCTCATGCCTAACTCAAAAAACACAACAAAATAAAATAACTTGTAGTGTTTTGACGAAGTTGATGTTAAAGATGGCAATATGGCACTAGAAACACTGTGAGAAATGTACAATGCATACAATGTAAAGAGCTATACAGTTGAAAGTTCACATGTCGTGCTACATCATAATTCATTTTCAAGTGATTTTACAAAAAAAATAATAATAATAACTTTACATAGTCAGTGCATCAAACATGAAACTTTAGCCAAATTCACGTCAAATAGGGAATCCGTATATAAAACAGGCATTTTCCTTTTTACCATTGTTTGTGTGATCGCTATCGACCTTCCTTGTATGTGTTGAGGGTCGACGAAGACCCTCGCTATAACAAGTGAGGGTTGTCGTCGACCCCGTAAGCATACATAAATTCTTCATCTTTTTCTCATTGGGTTTTTCCTTAGCAAGGTTTTTAATGAGGCAATGTTGAGTGGTGGTCGTTAAAGAGGAGTATTATAAGATATGTATCATGGGTGGATGCGCATATGAGATGAATTAGGGTTATAATTCTATTGTAATTAGGATTCCTCAATGAGGATATTACTTTGCCTATAAATAGGCATTCTCACCTGTATTTGTACACACTTTAGTTAATAGAAGAATCTCTTTCTCCCTGTTACTTTCTCTCCCTTTTGGTGATTTATTTTACAACACTTCAAAAAACTTCCTTTTTTTTTCTTACTCAAAAGTGTTACGAGAAAAAATGGCTCCAATGGAAAAATATAGCCTTTTTCTCCGACACTGAAAAATCCTCTGTGCCTCACAAACATGTTGCTGACCAATTTTCTCTAGGGTGAAAAAATACCGCACTTAACAAATGTGGAGCAAGATGTAAGAAAATCTATGCAATTTTCCTCCCTATCATTTAATCTTCTAGCAACATATACCCCGTTCCACTCATTAGCAGGTGAGGTGTGAGGTTGTTAGTATGCTTCTCTTATGCATAAACAAGTTATGCGTAAACATGTTGTTTCTTTTTTCCTGAAAAGCACAAGTCTACAGCAGTTGGAGGGGAGCCAATATGAGGAGTTATTGAGTGTCCTTACTAATACATTTTTTTTGTAGAGACTCTAAGGACTCTTGAATTTGGAAACATTCCATCTCCGGAGAGTTCTCAGCTAAATCTTTCTACTTGGCCTTGGAGGGAACTCCCTCTCATAGAGCCCCTTCTTCCCTAGTGTCGTTGAGGCTAGTTCCTCCTAGGGTCAAGGCTTTTTGTTGGTTAGCAGTTGTAGGAAAAATTGTCACGGTGGATAATCTAAGGAGGATAGGGTTGTCTTCTATCAACTTTTTCAGATGTCTGTGTGATAAGTGGAAAGGAAGAGGAGTCGAGCAATCATCTCTTTCTTCACTGTGAGGTAGCGACCTATGTTTGGAGCAACTTTATCGGGAGATGCGGTATTGCTTGGTGTTGCCTGAAGAATATTACAGAGGTGGTCCAATCATGGTTGGGAGGGTGCTTTGTGGGGTGCGGTAGGGTGTTATGGAGGATAATCCCATTTGCCATCTTATGGTCTAATTGGAAGGAAAGGAACGAAAGGATATTTAGGAGCTCTTATTCCTCATTAGAAGTTCTTTGAGTTTTCTTTTTATGATATTCTTTCTAGTTTGGGAGCTTGCATGGGACGTTGTCTACGTAAGGAGAGGATATCTATTCCTTGGAGTACCCTCCTTATGGAGTTTTAAAGTTTAATGTGGATGGTGCTTCAAAGGGTAAGCTGGGCCCAACGAGGATTGGAGGAGTGCTTCGTAATAGCAAGGGTGATGACGTTCTTATGTTCTCCAAGCATGTTGGTGTCTGCGACTCTAATGAAGCGGATGTGCTAGCAATTTTGGAAGGTCTTAGATTGTTCTCAACAAGATATAGTGGTGCCTTTATGTTAGAAAGTAGTTATTCAAATGCAATTGTGTGGGTTTCTAACCGATAGTCTAACCCATGAAAATTTCAATTCATCTTCAATGAAATTAGGGAGATTTCAGCTCGCATTAATGTCTCATTCCGTCATGAGATTAGATCCGCCAACTCAATGGCAGATGTGCTAGCAAAGCAAGGGCTGGATAGGTTAAGTCATTGGGTGGGTGTCATCTTGTAATTGGAGTTATGGCTGATGCTTCTCTCTTACAGCTTCAAACTCTTCTTTTTTTAAGTTTTGATGTATTATTTTCTTCATTCTTTTAATGAAATCTTTGTTGCCGTTTAAAAAAAAAAAAAACAATGTCATGACATTACATAAATATACTCTGCCATATGGGAATCAAATCATCTCGGATTTTATCATCGATTTCTCTTGAATTAGTAGCAAACTCATGTGTTGGCAATTGAAATCCCCAAAGAATTGAGCAAATGAAAATCCTTGTATTTTTTAGGATGTTCGTGTTTGATGCCCCCACCTTTCCTCCAGATTTTTTTTTTTTTTTGGTTTAAACTTTCCTCTAGATTTGAAAATCCCCATTTGGGTGGATTCTCACATAGATACCAATTATTTCCAGCTATATGCATTAGATCAATGTGAGATTCTTAGTTATTCAAATTTCCAGTAAGTAATCCCTTTTCAAGGGCAATGAAGAATCTTAAAATTTGTGTATGCCTCACCTTTTAGGGCACGTATGGTAGATGAATCCTCTAAATAGAAATAGAGGATTTCCTCGTTCTCCATGATCTAACATATCTTTAAAGAGATTTTCTGAAGAGAGTTCAAGGTTTGGTAAAGAAGGAGGATTCCTACCTTATATAGAATGTGTGATGTAATGGTTATAGGTTTTTTGCAACTTTCTCAAAACTCATGAAAAAACATGGGTTGAGCTTTCACCTCATAGCCATGCTTGGCTCTCTTGAGAATTTGAATGGTTCGGATCTTGAAAATAGGGCCCACATAAGGAAAAAAACTTAATATTTTAGGATATGGACTTATTTGTAAATATCTCAAAATATATGAATGATCAACGATTGAAATTTGACATACTGGCCGCTTTGAACCTTCTAATCATGATTCGTGGTTTAGATCTTAATTGTGAGACTCAAAAGGTAGGTTTCTAAAGAATAAAACGGTAACCTGTATGTCATGCTTACAGTACTGGAGCATCATTTTTTTCCACGTTCTCTGGCTTGAAAATATCTTAAGAGGAATTAAGAGTTGATGCATTTTTTAGCATTTTCTTGTGATCCATAATAAATCATACTTCCAAATCTCACCCTATAACACTTTTAAGCATTATAAAGATATTGAATGGTGTGGATTTTTCAAAAGGGCCCACAGAAGTTCAAATGATGAGATCCAACGGTCTGAACTTTGTTACAAATATCTCAAAATGTAGGAGGAACCAATAACTGATTTTTGACTAATTAGCCGTTTGGGACATTCTAATCATTTTGATTAACGGTTTAGATCTTGATTGTGAGTCTCATAGAGTATGTTTCCAAAGCAAAAACGGTAACCCTCGAGTTACCGTCTAATACACTGCAAGCAGCACCTTTCTTCCCTTATGTTCATTTATCAAGTTGAATGGGGAGGTATGACTGTAAAAGTAATCAAAAGAGTTGATGTGAGGATTCTTTTCCGGCATTTTTCAGGGTGTACCAAACATCGGTTTTCCACGGGAGCTCAGAAAAATGAGAGAAATCCCCTTACGTGATCTTTGCCAAACATGCCCTTAATGAATATGTTTGTATTTGCACAAACAAGAGGATTTCATGCTTCGTGGATTTTTGTTTCAAAGGAAAAAGGGGATCCTACCTTCATACATCTTCCAGGGGTAATCAAAACATTATTTATTAAGAAACCACACTATTTTTTATAATTTTCGTAAAACTATACTACACTAATCAACAAAATAATGGATTGCAAGTAGATTCATAACCAATACTCTCTTTATCTTAGCTTCCTCTAACCGCACAAATGCACCCGTTGATGTTCGGGCAACCAAATCCCTATGGATTCATTACCAATTTTCCCTATTTACTCAAAATCTAGTTCAAAAGGATTGGGTCCAAGTCCAACCTTCTTTTGGAGCACACAATGAAACCTAAAATGTAACACAACATCGGCACCAATTTCACATTAGAGCCCAATCATATTTCATTATGTGCTCGATTAAGAGGTGGAACCCGCTATTTTGAATTAAAATCTGATGATATCGTATTTAAGAGATGAAATTCATCTTGACCGGTCGGAATCCTCTCCATGTTAAACCCACAATGCAGTTCTAAGATTTTGGATCAATAAGATCCGGTCTCTCCTTCGTAAGTCAGACTCCTGAAACAAAATGAGTGCCGGCCACGTGGCTTTCGCTAACTCCACTCGACCCGTTGCCCACCACACTCCACATGTCCCACTCCAAATCCCCACATTCATCCCAACCGTCCGATCCTCCTCCCAAGTGGGCCCACCGAACTTCATATTTGCAAGAGCCTCGCGTTTATTCTCTCCTCAAAACAAACATCTCACTCTTCATCTCCATTTCGACTTCGATCGATGGCTCTGGTTACGAGAACAGCTCGCGCGGCCCTAAATCCGGCCCAGAGGCCGCGGCGGCGCGGCGATCCACACGACCCTACCTTCGCCGGCCCCGTCGCCTGCTCCGTCTCCGGCACCGTACTACCGCCCTGCCCCGCCCTCGGCGTCCCCGGGGCTGTCGAAGGCGGCCGAGTACGTGATCTCGAAGGTGGACGATCTGATGAACTGGGCGCGGCGCGGCTCTATCTGGCCGATGACTTTCGGCTTGGCTTGCTGCGCTGTCGAGATGATGCATACCGGCGCCGCCCCGCTACGATCTCGATCGCTTCGGCGTTATCTTCCGTCCCAGCCCTCGGCAAGTCCGATTGCATGATCGTTGCGGGGACCCTCACAACAAGATGGCGCCCGCTCTGCGCAAGTAACGATCTTTCATCTCTTTCCTCTCTTGATTTTCGTTTTTTTAGATTGATTCTTCGTTTGTGATATTGGGTTTGTTTAATTTTGTGTTTTCATGGTGTTTGATGGAGAATTTTTGTTTGTTTTTTGTATGGGAGTGGGGGAGGTTGTGATGTGTTGGTTGAATTGATTTAGGGTTTGCTTGAATTATTCTAGGATGATTAATCTCTACATTTTGGGACCCTTGGAATTGGCGGATGTAGATCTAATTAGCTGTTTCCTGTTTACCTGTTATTGTTATGACAAGAAGCAACGCATGGTTTCATCCAAAATGGTACCTAGTTTTTACTTCTCCTTGTCTCCCTCTTAAAGGTCCAATTTCTAGGTTGAAGCTAGATTGCACCAATCGATAGGGACTCTTAGCTGGATAAATCTTTGTTTGAGAATTGGGTTTTTGAATTAACTGGAATGGGTTGAGATGGGGCACTCTTAGCTGGATGATCTTCCCTAAGAGGCTAGGGACTGCACAGATTATAGGGTTATAGATTTATAGTATTAAGGTTATCATATGGGGAAGTATCAGGGACCGAATTGCCAGTGAAGAATTAATTTCTAGAAACTTGCAATAGTTTATTTATTTATTTATAATTATTATCTTTTATTTTTATATCAAGGTGTATTAGAGAGGTGAGGAGTTAAGGGGGTCTAATGTGATGTTGTAGATGGGACCATTACTTTTGTATTAGATTGATTTCGGGTAGGATCAATATGTGATGAATTAAGAGAAACTCATTGGGGATGGTTTGGGAATTTTCAGTGCAGGCTAGCAACAACACCATCGAGGAAAAGTTTTTTGATATAGGTTGTTTGCCTACTAGTAAAAGGGGTGAATGGAAGTAGTGAGATTAGATCCGAAGAAGCTCAACTTATCTGAGGATTGGCTCATGATATATTGAATGGAGAAACATAATTTATGTAGCCCATTGCGAGGAACTGGAATGAGTAGCTCTCTTACGCTCAAGGCCCTCAACTATAGAAGCTGCTTGTGTCTCTTTTTTTTTTTTTGTTTTTTTTGTTTCAGTTCTTAATTGTGTTCTTGTCTCCCTTGTAGTTTGGAATTCTCCTTTGGTGTTGTCCTGTTTGGGGGTTTCTTCTTGCAGCTAGCTTGATCTTGTACTGTTGCTTCTTTCTTCTCATATAAGTTAAACCAATCAGAAAGAATTCATGTAGCCTACCCAGCATGGTTGGAACAAAGCTTGACACGAAGAAGTCTGATACAATAGTCTTTGGAACTCTATGTACCAACAATTTTTTTTAAAGAATAGTGATGCTATCATTCATGTGTCCTGAGTCTTGTTTGCAAGGTATAAAGTCCACCATTTTGGAGAATTGGTTAACCACTACGAAAATCGAGTTAAGCTTTACTTTAATTGTTTTTGGTAGGCCAAGAACAAAGGTCCATGAATTCAAATCTTGCCACCACCACTCATGTGGAATGAGTAATGGAGTATAAAGACCAGTGTTGTTTTTCTGACTTTTGCGCGGTCTGGCATATCCGGTATTTCTAGATCAATTTAGCAATTTTCAAGCTTCGTGCCTGGCAATGGAATCAATCTCAACCATAAAAAGGTCTTGTCCTACCAAAGTGTCCGCCTAATCCTCTGGCATGTATCTCCCATAATTTATGTCTGGAAGGATGTCTTTAGTAGACATAATCTTGTATCATAGAATATGTACTTGTTGTGCATAACAAACTTTGGGTGCGTCTATCCTTTCTACATGTTTGCATAGATTGGGCCCAAAATAGCTGTCATCCGTATAATCCATTTCACTTGGCGAAAGGGAATGACTTTTGTGGACAATATAGCATTAATTTATAAAGCGCTGGCTTAGAGCATTTGTGACTATATTCTTAAACTCTCTAGCTTTGTGCTTCAAAACAAGAGAGTACTCTTGAAGGAATTCACTCTGGTTGCATGCCTAGCCTGTAAAAACAAACTCTTGCCAATCTCTTAAATCCATAGCAGAAATGGAATAGGGGCGACGCGCATGCCAAGCTTGTTGCTAAAGAATGCATGTGGATTCCCTTCTTAAGCTAAGGACAAAAATACTTAGACAGAAGACAAAGCTATCTTAAAATCAATTTTTGATTTCATGCTTGGAGGGTCAATTATGACTTCTCACTTATACAATTAATGAAAAAATAATTGAGAGGAGGAAAATCTTCATATGATCGTCATCGATCATAAAATAGAGAAAGCCTACAGCATGGTATCTAGAGATTTGATTTGTTGAGTTTTAGATTAAGATGAAGGGGCCTCGAGAGCGTATATTGACATCATGGAAGACATGCATGAGGGGCGGTAACGAGTGTGAGAATTACTCAATGTGGAGAGACGGGTGACTTTCCATTGACTATAGGTTAATATTGACATCATTCCCTTTCTATTACTTTTTTCTGCCGGTGTGGTGTGCTGGTGGGGTGGTCATTCACCACTTTCATTTCCTTTCCCGAATGTATCATGAAATTCGACCGAAACAAAAGGAATTGACACAGTAATTCCCCTGGAAAAGTTGATAACACTTGAAACTCTTAATGTATCAAGAAATTCTAAATAGCTTTATGTATGACAATATGGTGGTTTATGATAAATTTATATTCAGTTTGGAACTAAGGAGAATGTGTCTATATTTTATAAGCTTTGTTAATAATTAGAGAAAGAAAACCAGAGATTTTGATCATATGAGATTCATTAAAGATAGAAACCGAAAGGGTCCTATTGCTACCATGTGGACCTCTTGATACCGGTCCAAGTTGCAGTTCACACAGTTGACTTCATAAGTTTCTGGCTCATGTAGGCTCAGGGTTAAACCATATAGAATGCAGGCTAGATTGGGTAGGGGTTAGTCAACACCCAATGCGTCCAGTCTAAGTTACACACATACTTGCATTTATGGTGGGGAGCCACGACAGCATGGCATATCCCATGTTGAACATTTAAGGCATGTTTTTGTGTGGCATTTTCAAGGAATGTCTGTTTCAATTTCATGTTATATGAAAACTTAAGATAGTCCTTATTTGTAGTTTATGTTCCATTTTTTGGCAATGTGAAATATTATTCATGCTGAGTGGTGTCAGAAATTGTTCTCTATATCGGACCTGAATCTTCTGCCCACAAGAATCACAGTATATCCTTTACCACAAAACTTTTTGACAAGGAACAATGATGGAACATCATTCTATCTTGGGAAATCGTTTTCACTGAATTCTTTTCTGTGAAAAAAATACTTGGAGTGGAACAATGCTTACGGTTAATTTTGTGTTGGGGACCATAAATGGAAGACAAGCATGAAGAAGGATAGCTACTCCATATATAAAGGAATCCAAGCATTAAGACAAAAGATTAGCCGACTCCAGGCGATGATAAGGAAGAGGTGGAGATAAACTAGAGCCAACTCCAAGCATGCACGCACCTGCACGAGCATTTTTTATTTATTATTATTAATATTATTTTTATATGTAGGCTTTTTATGTTGTGTGTTTCTTCTTTTTCTTATTTTTTCTCTTTCTTTAAGAATTTAGGTGAATGCTTTGCCGTTTCGTGGTCCTATATTGCACCACTTGACTGAGCACCACAGAACACGGCCAACTTGCCTATCTATATATTCTTCTGACCCAATAGTCAGTCCTGATTGTGAGTTGGGTCATGCATGGACCTGACTGGACTATTGCTATTTATTTATTTGTTTATTTCCCCTCTTTTTTTTAAGATTACATCCTTCCATAGATTTTTGTCACCTGCTGCGTGTACCAGCCTAAATTATGTGGTTAGTGTTGATGATGTAGGATGCTACAATACATCAGATTATTATTAAAAACTTGTTGTTTCTTGGGATGTTATCTGGAATGTCAGCAGGAAAAAAAATCAATCAGTAATATTAATTAATTATAGAAAATAATTATATGTTAATTTTTTATTGATTATGCATTTATGCCTTAATAAAGCATCATATTTTCAACAAAAGAGCGATTTTGTGGGTGTGTCTGATGAGCAGCTTCAATGTGGTGATGTAGTATGGGTGCCCATGAATTGGTGTTTTAGACTACAATAAGAGTATGCTTAGCAAAACTCAAAAGTGCACAAGAGAACTAGTAGGCTTTAGCAACTTGTTATTTTAACATTCAAGCGTGTGACTGTGAGTGTAGGAGGGCCTAGCCAACTCATTGTTTTAGTCTAGTGTGTGTCTATGTAAAGTGTGAGTGGACAGGAATTTCCTGACAGTTAGTGACAGCTGCTGCTCCGAGAACTTAATACTTGCGAGAAATTCCATAAAGCTAGCTAATGTGAAATGTCACTTTTGGCCTGTAGAATTCTCAGAATTCAACTGAATGTAGCTCAGTTGGCAAAGGACTCTGCGTCTCAAGAAGCTGAGAGGTGTTGTGTTCGACACCTACCTCCATTGGCCACCTCCCATAGTTTTTACCCGGTGTATATGGATTGGAGGGTTTGCATGTGCCCCTAGGGATTAGTTTTTCGGCTGTTTTAAAGTTTGAGTGTCCTCGGGCATAGGGCCAAAGGCTCCTGAGCTGAGCAGAAGATACCCTGGGTCAAATAAAAAAAAAAGAGATTCTCAGAATTCCAGTTTCCAAAATTGTTATATAAGAATTCCAGTTTCTGAAATGTTTATATTGTACTTGAGCAATTGTTGGAAACCTGACGGGGAACATCATTTGGAGAATCAATAAAACCAAGCAAACATGCCCTTTTAGAAAACTAGTGTCAGAGTAGAATTTGCAAAATTGCTTGGTTTAATGGAGGCTTGTTGTGTCTGTGTACAAGTATGCTGGAGTTTGGCAAAACTAGATGGGTTGGATTGTTGTTTTGTTTTGCGACTCCTCTGGTATTGGGCCGTGGATGGGTTTGTTATTAATCTCATCCCTTTGTTTTAAGTGTAGTTGCGCCTATTCATTTCTCAGGTGCTGGCGACAATCTGGATTATTAAGTCAGCTAATTTGCCAAGTGAATACTTTTTCTAAACCAACTGATTGTTCTTTAATATTACTTATAAATGGTGACCCGAGCAGGTGTTCAGTGTTTCAGTGTACTTGCAAGCTTTGATTTGCCTTTGAATACAGCATGCATCGGCCTGTTTTCTTACCATCGAAACAAGATCATAATGGTATCATTGTTGAACTTCTTGTTTTCAAACTACTTTGACAGGGTTTAGACCAGATGCCTGGAGCCTCGCTGGGTCATTTCCATGGGCAGCTGCGCGAATGGTGGTGGCTACTATCATTACTCATATTCTGTAGTTCGTGGCTGTGACAGGATTGTTCCTGTTGATATTTATGTGCCAGGTTGCCCGCCGACAGCAGAGGCATTGCTTTATGGAATACTTCAGCTGCAGAAGAAGATCAACCGGAGACGGGATTTCCTTCATTGGTGGACTCAGTAAAGAAGTACTTCTGCCCCTATGGGTAGCAGGTGGTGGCCAAATTATTCCTCTGTGGTTCTAGTTCTCCTGTTAACGAATAAAATGCTGTGATGATGTTGTATCTAAGACTTCAAGATGCTAAAGAACTTTGGGTTGATTGTGCTGGTTTTTGTGAACTTGGACGGTGGTTATCTTCATTCCAAAGACAGAACCCCTTTTATCTCCTTGTTTTCGCTTCATGTGCTTGCATTTTACTACTTGTGTTTTTAGGCATGCGCAGATATCATCAAATGGTTGTCTCTGTTTCTTTGACATGCTGGGTGTATCAGTTTATGTTTCCTCATTTGATATATGTCACAAGCCTTGAAGGAATATTGATAAAATTATATTGCCAATTCACATGTTGGTCTTCACTCTGCATACATCGTCGGCAAGGAAATGTATGGAACAGTCATGGTCACTCACGTGGAAATGTTATGGACATGTAAAATAAAAAGAATATGAATGAGATAGCCTAATTCCTACTGCATCGGCATGATTTTATGCATAGCTGACTTGAGTCAAATTTCGCAGTTGAATATGAAAAGTTGGCGGGCCATTTAAAATATGGATCCTTCAATGTAAAATGATACTCACCTTTCTTCCATGTGCAGGGGAATATTCAGGGAGAAATTTACCGGCTGCTATATGGTTACAGTGTCTGTAGCTAAGTTCATTTAACACTTTATATTCTTTTT
>QPKB01000001.1:12412375-12472186 GCA_003546025.1 Camphora micrantha
ATCTACTTTCTCTCTTTCTTTATGGAAAGAGAGAGTAGGCACATGTTTAAAATCAACATGTCAATCTAACTATAGGCCCACGAAATACATTTTGAAGTTATATATGCAGAGATCGGGATGGGTGTAAAAGACGATGAATGAGTTGGATTTTAAAAGGTGGGCCCCACCCATATGCATATGTATGATGCAACGCCGCTGCATTGTAGCTTTGGCCTATTGAGCTTCAATGCAATTTGACGATCCGGCCCATTTGTCAATGGCATGAAAAATGAATGGTTAGTCCGAACTGTGTTGGTTATTTATTTTAGGGCCCTTAATAATATGGATTTCTCCCATTAAATGGATAAATTTGAGAGTTGCTGGGACCTTTTGGAATTCAGCGAGTGTTTGTAACTAATCAAGTCCAAAATGATTATGGCTAGCACAATATATGGCTTCATAACCACTAACTAAATACAAGATGAGTGATACATAGGTAAGGATGCAAGCTGCACCAGTTTCCCAGGCCCAGCACGGTGGGTAGGCCGGTCAACATGGCCACGCCTCGGGTCGAGTGGGGCCAGGGCACGCCCCCCGTGACCCCAAATGGTCAAATATGGTCATTTTATTGTTTTAACCATGCCATTTGTTAAAAAAATCAAATAAAATGTTCCATATTTTGGCCATGAGGAGCTGCTAAATGCCACATCCCAAGCTTCTTCTGTGCGCATCCATTCTCTCTAAGTAAGTAAAAACTTTGTCACAAAAGCCACTTATACCAACACCAATGTACCATAAAACCACCCTCCCGTCTACCTTCTTTCTCAGTTCACTCCCCTTCTTCCCCTCTCCATCTCGCTTGCCGCCTCCTGTCTGCCGCCCTTATTCCATCTCCCTCTCTCTCGCCGTGGGTTCTTCCCTTCGCCCTTTCTCCCTCTCTTCTCTCATGTTCTTCTCTCTGCCCTCTCTCCTCTATCTTCTCTTTCATCTCTCTTTCTTCTTCTCCCTCTCTCTATCCCTCTCCAGGGTGACTGCTAGAGGGACGGTGGTGGCTAGGCTGAGTGGTGGGGGTCGCGTGAGTGTACGAAGAAGCCGGGAGAGGAAGAGACTTTTGATAGATGTCTTTTAAGTTAATATCTTATATAGGAATTTACTGGTCATGAAAAAAATGAGATGTGCACAATAGAAGCTTGGGTTGTTGGCAGTTAGCAGCACTCTTTGGCCACTCTAAGTCATTTTACATTTAGAATGTATAATACACTCTCCCCCCTTATTTCTTAATACACATATTCATTTGCTCTAAGCAAGGGATGTAAATGGGTCTCCGATTCTCTATTACCCGAAGGTTCCGACCTGTTAAAACCAGGTATTGGGTCCTTATTTAGGCCCCGATAAATATATTGGTCCGGATCGATTCCACATCGGCTCGGACCCGAGATCCGACATATTGCGTCAATTTTAAAAATCTCTCATAAAATTATATATTATAATATCATTCCCTATCTAGGCCGCGACTCGAAAAGAGGTTCGTTCCATACATGGTTCCGGTTCCGGAAGCCAATAAGTTGGTCCGAAATGGTTCCGAATCGGAATCCAAATTCCACCTTTCCCTAATGGTTTGTGGACCGAACCAATCCGTTTACAACCCTACTCTAAGCCCTTCTCTTCTCTCTCTCACAATGTTCTGAACTTTATAGCTTAGGCTCTAGAAGTTCAATTTAATTTGCAGGGACAAGATCAAATCATCAATGAGCTCTCTCTCTCTCTTCTGGGTATTGTTTTATTTAATAGTTTAGATCTATTTACAATATACATATTAATATTACATACGTAAGTCACGTCTTCTTCCCTTTTTATATAAGAATATCACAACAAATTATTTATATGCTTATATAATATTTATTTCATCTTGTTTTTAATTTTTGATAAATGACTGAACAACCATAATACTTTACTTTGGCAATGATGTTTCAACCTCCAGCTCGGAGGAGCAGATGTTCAAGGAGAAAGCCCGAATTTGTTGCTCATGCTAACTCAAAAAACACAACAAAATAAAATAACTTGTAGTGTTTGACGAAGTTGTGTTAAAGATGGCAATATGGCACTAGAAACACTGTGAGAAATGTACATGCATACAATGTAAAGAGCTATACAGTTGAAAGTTCACATGTCGTGCTACATCATAATTTCATTTTCAAGTGATTTTACAAAAAAAAATAATAAATAAATACTTTACATAGTCAGTGCATCAACATGAAACTTTAGCCAAATTACGTCAAATAGGGAATCCGTATATAAAACAGGCATTTTCCTTTTTACCATTGTTTGTGTGATCGCTATCGACCTTCCTTGTATGTGTTGAGGGTCGACGAAGACCCTCGCTTATAACAAGTGAGGGTTGTCGTCGACCCCGTAAGCATACATAAATTCTTCATCTTTTTCTCATTGGGTTTTTCCTTAGCAAGGTTTTATGAGGCAATGTTGAGTGGTGGTCGTTAAAGAGGAGTATTATAAGATATGATCATGGGGTGGATGCGCATATGAGATGAATTTAGGGTTATAATTCTATTGTAATTAGGATTTTCCTAATGAGGATATTACTTTGCCTTAATAGCTTCTCACCTGTATTTGTACACACTTAGATAATAGAAGAATCTCTTTCTCCCTGTTACTTTCTCTCTTCCTTTGGTGATTTATTTTACAACACTTCAAAAATTCCTTTTTTTCTTACTCAAAAGTGTTACGAGAAAAAATGGCTCCAATGGAAAATATAGCCTTTTCTCCGACACTGAAAATCCTCTGTGCCTCACAATGTTGCTGACCAATTTTCTCTAGGGTGAAAAAAATACCGCACTTAACAAATGTGGAGCAAGATGTAAGAAATCTATGCAATTTTCCTCCCTCATTTAATCTTCTAGCAACATATAACCGCGTTCCACTCATTTATTGCAGGTGAGGTGTGAGGTTGTTAGTATGCTTCTCTTATGCATAAACAAGTTATGGAAAACATGTTGTCTTTTTTCTGAAAAGCACAAGTCTACAGCAGTTGGAGGGAGCCAAATATGAGGAGTTATTGAGTGTCCTTACTAATTACATTTTTTGAGAGACCTAAGGACCTTGAATTTGGAAACATTCCATCTGCCGGAGAGTTCTCAGCTAAATCTTTCTACTTGGCCTTGGAGGGAACTCCCTCTCATAGAGCCCCTTCTTCCCTAGTGTCGTTGAGGCTAGTTCCTCCTAGGGTCAAGGCTTTTTGTTGGTTAGCAGTTGTAGGAAAAATTGTCACGGTGGATAATCTAAGGAGGATGGGGTGTCTCTATCAACTTTTTCAGATGTCTGTGTGATAAGTGAAAGAAGAGGAGTCGAGCAATCCATCTCTTTCTTCACTGTGAGGTAGCGACCTATGTTTGGAGCAACTTTATCGGGAGATGCGGTATTGCTTGGTGTTGCCTGAAGAATATACAGAGGTGGTCCAATCATGGTTGGGGAGGGTGCTTGTGTGGGTGCGGTAGGGTGTTATGGAGGAATAATCCCATTTCCATACTATGGTCTATGGAAGGAAAGGAACGAAAGGATATTAGGAGCTCTTATCCTCATTAGAAGTTCTTTGAGTTTTCTTCTTATGATATTCTTCTAGTTTGGGAGCTTTGCCGGGAGTTGTCTACGTGAAGGAGAGGATATTCTATTCTTGAGTACCCTATTATGAGAGTTTTAAAGTGTTAATGTGGATGGTGCTTCAAGGGTTATGCTGGGCCCAACGAGGATTGGATGAAGTGCTTGTAATAGCAAGGGTGATGACGTTCTTATGTCTCCAAGCATGTTGGTGTCTGCGACTCTAATGAAGCGGATGTGCTAGCATTTTGGAAGGTCTTAGATTGTTCTCAACAAGATATAGTGGTGCCTTTATGTTAGAAAGTAAGTTATTCAAATGCAATTGTTGGGGTTTCTAACCGATAGTCTAACCCATGAAAATTTCAATTCATCTTCAATGAAATTAGGGAGATTTCAGCTCGCATTAATGTCTCATTCCGTCATGAGATTAGATCCGCCAACTCAATGGCAGATGTGCTAGCAAAGCAAGGGCTGGATAGGTTAAGTCATTGGGTGGGTGTCATCTTGTAATTGGAGTTATGGCTGATGCTTCTCTCTTACAGCTTCAAACTCTTCTTTTTTTAAGTTTTGATGTATTATTTTCTTCATTCTTTTAATGAAATCTTTGTTGCCGTTTAAAAAAAAAAAAAAACAATGTCATGACATTACATAAATATACTCTGCCATATGGGAATCAATCATCCTCGGATTTTATCATCGATTTCTCTTGAATTAGTAGCAAACTCATGTGTTGGCAATTGAAAATCCCCAAGAATTGAGCAAATGAAAATCCTTGTATTTTTTTAGGATGTTCGTGTTTGATGCCCCCACCTTTCCTCCAGATTTTTTTTTTTTTTTTTAAACTTTCCTCTAGATTTGAAAATCCCCATTTGGGTGGATTCTCACATAGATACCAATTATTTCCAGCTATATGCATTAGATCAATGTGAGATTCTTAGTTATTCAAATTTCCAGTAAGTAATCCCTTTTCAAGGGCAATGAAGAATCTTAAAATTTGTGTATGCCTCACCTTTAGGGCACGTATGGTAGATGAATCCTCTAAATAGAAATAGAGGATTTCCTCGTTCTCCATGATCTAACATATCTTTAAAGAGATTTTCTGAAGAGAGTTCAAGGTTTGGTAAAGAAGGAGGATTCCTACCTTATATAGAATGTGTGATGTAATGGTTATAGGTTTTTTGCAACTTTCTCAAAACTCATGAAAAAACATGGGTTGAGCTTTCACCTCATAGCCATGCTTGGCTCTCTTGAGAATTTGAATGGTTCGGATCTTGAAAATAGGGCCCACATAAGGAAAAAAACTTAATATTTTAGGATATGGACTTATTTGTAAATATCTCAAAATATATGAATGATCAACGATTGAAATTTGACATACTGGCCGCTTTGAACCTTCTAATCATGATTCGTGGTTTAGATCTTAATTGTGAGACTCAAAAGGTAGGTTTCTAAGAATAAAACGGTAACCTGTATGTCATGCTTACAGTACTGGAGCATCATTTTTTTTCCACGTTCTCTGGCTTGAAAATATCTTAGAGGAATTAAGAGTTGATGCATTTTTTAGCATTTTCTTGTGATCCATAATAAATCATACTTCCAAATCTCACCTATAACACTTTTAAGCATTATAAAGATATTGAATGGTGTGGATTTTTCAAAAGGGCCCACAGAAGTTCAAATGATGAGATCCAACGGTCTGAACTTTGTTACAAATATCTCAAAATGTAGGAGGAACCAATAACTGATTTTTGACTAATTAGCCGTTTGGGACATTCTAATCATTTTGATTAACGGTTTAGATCTTGATTGTGAGTCTCATAGAGTATGTTTCCAAAGCAAAAAACGGTAACCTCGAGTTACCGTCTAATACACTGCAGCAGCACCTTTCTTCCCTTATGTTCATTTATCAAGTTGAATGGGGAGGTATGACTGTAAAAGTAATCAAAAGAGTTGATGTGAGGATTCTTTTCCGGCATTTTTCAGGGTGTACCAAACATCGGTTTTCCACGGGAGCTCAGAAAAATGAGAGAAATCCCCTTACGTGATCTTTGCCAAACATGCCCTTAATGAATATGTTTGTATTTGCACAACAAGAGGATTTCATGCTTCGTGGATTTTTGTTTCAAAGGAAAAAGGGGATCCTACCTTCATACATCTTCCAGGGGTAATCAAAACATTATTTATTAAGAAACCACATTATTTTTTATAATTTTCGTAAAACTATACTACACTAATCAACAAAATAATGGATTGCAAGTAGATTCATAACCAATACTCTCTTTATCTTAGCTTCCTCTAACCGCACAAATGCACCCGTTGATGTTCGGGCAACCAAATCCCTATGGATTCATTACCAATTTTCCCTATTTACTCAAAATCTAGTTCAAAAGGATTGGGTCCAAGTCCAACCTTCTTTTGGAGCACACAATGAAACCTAAAATGTAACACAACATCGGCACCAATTTCACATTAGAGCCCAATCATATTTTTATTATGTGCTCGATTAAGAGGTGGAACCCGCTATTTTGAATTAAAATCTGATGATATCGTATTTAAGAGATGAAATTCATCTTGACCGGTCGGAATCCTCTCCATGTTAAACCCCCAATGCAGTTCTAAGATTTTGGATCAATAAGATCCGGTCTCTCCTTCGTAAGTCAGACTCCTGAAACAAAATGACTGCCGGCCACGTGGCTTTCGCTAACTCCACTCGACCGTTGCCACCACACTCCACATGTCCCACTCCAAATCCCCACATTGATCCCAACCGTCCGATCCTCCTCCCAAGTGGGCCCCACCGAACTTCATATTTGCAAGAGCCTCGCGTTTATTCTCTCCTCAAAAACCAAACATCTCTCTCTTCATCTCCATTTCGACTTCGATCGATGGCTCTGGTTACGAGAACAGCTCGCGCGGCCCTAAATCCGGCCCAGAGGGCCGCGGCGGCGGCGATCCACACGACCCTACCTTCGCCGGCCCCGTCGCCTGCTCCGTCTCCGGCACCGTACTACCGCCCTGCCCCGCCCTCGGCGTCCCCGGGGCTGTCGAAGGCGGCCGAGTACGTGATCTCGAAGGTGGACGATCTGATGAACTGGGCGCGGCGCGGCTCTATCTGGCCGATGACTTTCGGCTTGGCTTGCTGCGCTGTCGAGATGATGCATACCGGCGCCGCCCGCTACGATCTCGATCGCTTCGGCGTTATCTTCCGTCCCAGCCCTCGGCAGTCCGATTGCATGATCGTTGCGGGGACCCTCACCAACAAGATGGCGCCCGCTCTGCGCAAGTAACGATCTTTCATCTCTTTCCTCTCTTGATTTTCGTTTTTTTAGATTGATTCCTTCGTTTGTGATATTGGGTTTGTTTTAATTTGTGTTTTCATGGTGTTTGATGGAGAATTTTTGTTTGTTTTTTGTATGGGAGTGGGGGAGGTTGTGATGTGTTGGTTGAATTGATTTAGGGTTTGCTTGAATTATTCTAGGATGATTAATCTCTACATTTTGGGACCCTTGGAATTGGCGGATGTAGATCTAATTAGCTGTTTCCTGTTTACCTGTTATTGGTTATGACAAGAGCAACGCATGGTTTCATCCAAAATGGTACCTAGGTTTACTTCTCCTTGTCTCCCTCTTAAAGGTCCAATTTCTAGGTTGAAGCTAGATTGCACCAATCGATAGGGACTCTTAGCTGGATAAATCTTTGTTTGAGAATTGGGTTTTGAATTAACTGGAATGGGTTGAGATGGGGCACTCTTAGCTGGATGAATCTTTCCCTAAGAGGCTAGGGACTGCACCAGATTATAGGGTTATAGATTTATAGTAGTTAAGGTTATCATATGGGGAAGTATCAGGGACCGAATTGCCCAGTGAAGAATTTAATTTCTAGAAACTTGCAATAGTTTATTTATTTATTTATAATTATTATCTTTTATTTTTATATCAAGGTGTATTAGAGAGGTGAGGAGTTAAGGGGGTCTAATGTGATGTTGTAGATGGGACCATTACTTTTGTATTAGATTGATTTCGGGTAGGATCAATATGTGATGAATTAAGAGAAACTCATTGGGGATGGTTTGGAAATTTTCAGTGCAGGCTAGCAACAACACCATCGAGGAAAAGTTTTTTGATATAGGTTGTTTGCCTACTAGTAAAAGGGGTGAATGGAAGTAGTGAGATTAGATCCGAAGAAGCTCAACTTATCTGAGGATTTGGCTCAGGATATATTGAATGGAGAAACATAATTTATGTAGCCCATTGCGAGGAACTGGAATGAAGTAGCTCTCTTTACGCCTCAAGGCCCTCAACTATAGAAGCTGCTTGTCTCTTTTTTTTTTTTTTTTTTGTTTTTTTTGTTTCAGTTCTTAATTGTTGTTCTTGTCTCCCTTTGTAGTTTGGAATTCTCCTTTGGTGTTGTGCCTGTTTTGGGTTTCTTCTTGGCAGCTAGCTTGATCTTGTACTGCTTGCTTCTTTCTTCTCATATAAGTTACCAATCAGAAAGAATTCATGTAGCCTACCCAGCATGGTTGGAACAAAGCTTTGACACGAAGAAGAATCTGATACAATAGTCTTTGGAACTCTATGTAACCAAACAATTTTTTTAAAGAATAGTGATGCTATCTTCATGGTGTCCTGAGTCTTGTTGCAAGGTATAAAGTCCACCATTTTGGAGAATTGGTTAACCACTACGAAAATCGAGTAAGCTTTTACTTAATGTTTTGGTAGGCCAAGAACAAAGTCCATAAATTCAAATCTTGCCACCACTCATGTGGAATGAGTAATGGAGTATAAAGACCAGTGTTGTTTTTCTGACTTTTGGCGGTCTGGCATATCCGGTATTTCTAGATCAATTTAGCAATTTCAAGCTTCGTGCCTGGCCAATAGAATCAATCCTCAACCATAAAAAGGTCTTGTCCCTACCAAAGTGTCCGCCTAATCCTCTGGCATGTATCTCCCATAATTTATGTCTGGGAAGGATGTCTTTAGTAGACATAATCTTGTATCATAGAATATGTACTTGTTGTGCATAACAAACTTTGGGTGCTTCTATCCTTTCTACATGTTTGCATAGATTGGGCCAAAATAGCTGTCATCCGTATAATCTCATTTCACTTGGCGAAAGGAATGACTTTTGTGGACAATATAGCCATTAATTATAAGCGCTGGCTTAGAGCATTTGTGACTATATTCTTAACTCTCTAGCTTTGTGCTTCAAAACAAGAGAGTACTCTTGAAGGGAATCACTCTGTTTTGCATGCCTAGCCTGTAAAACAAACTCTTTGCCAATCTCTTAAACTCCATAGCAGAAATGGAATAGGGGCGACGCGCATTGCCAAGCTTGTTGCTAAAGAATGCATGTGGATTCCCTTCTTAGCTAAGGACAAAATACTTAGACAGAAGACAAAGCTATCTTAAAATCAATTTGATTTCATGCTTGGGAGGTCAATTATGACTTCTCACTTATACAATTAATGAAAAAATATTGAGAGGAGGAAAAATCTTCATATGATCGTCATCGATCTAGAGAAAGCCTACAGCATGGTATCTAGAGATTTGATTTGTTGAGTTTTAGATAGAAGGGTGCCTCGAGAGGTTATATTGACATCATTGAAGACATGCATGAGGGGCGGTAACGAGTGTGAGAATTACATGTGGAGAGACGGGTGACTTTCCATTGACTATAGGTTATATTGACATCATTCCCTTTCTTTACTTTTTCTGCCCTGGTGTGGTGTGCTGGTGGGGGTGGTCATTCACCACTTCAGTTTCTTTCTCGGAATGTATCATGAATTCCGACCGAACAAAAAGGAAATTGACAACAGTAATTCCCTGGAAGAAGTTGATAACACTTGAAACTTCTAATGTATCAAAGAAATTCTAAATAAGCTTTATGTAATGACAATATGGTGTTTATGATAAATTGTATATTCAGTTGGAACTAAGGAAGAATGATGTCTATATTTTATAAGCTTGTTAAAATTAGAGAAAGGAAAACCAGAGATTTTGATCATATGAGATGCATTAAAGATAGAAACCGAAAGGGTCCTAATTGCTACCATGTGACCTCTTGATACCCGGTCCCAAGTTGCAGTCACAGTTGACTTCATAAGTTTCTGGGCTTCATGTAGGCTCAGGGTTAACCATATAGAATGCAGGCTAGATTGGGTAGGGGTTAGGTCAACACCCAATGCAGCCAGTCTAAGTTACACACATACTTGCATTTATGGTGGGGAGCCACGACAGCATGGCCATATCCCATGTTGAACATTTTTAAGGGCATGTTTATGTGTGGCAATTTTCAAGGAATGTCTGTTTCATTTTCAATGTTATATGAAAACTTAAGATAGTCCTTATTTGTAGTTTATGTTTCCATTTTTTGGCATGGTGAAATATTATTCATGCTGAAGTGTGTCAGAAATTGGTTCTCTATCGGACCTGAATCTTCTGCCCCACAAGAATCACAGTATATCCCTTTACCACAAAAACTTTTGACAAGGAACAATGATGGAACATCATTCTATCTTGGAAAATCGTTTTCACTGAATTCTTTTCTGTGAAAAATACTTGGAGTGAAACATGCCTTACGGTTATTTTTGTTTGGGGGACCATAAATGGAAGACAAGCATGAAGACAAGGATTAGCTGACTCCATATAAAAGGAATCCAAGCATTAAGACAAAGATTAGCCGACTCCAGGCGATGATAAGGAAGAGGTGGAGATAAACTAGAGCCAACTCCAAGCATGCACGCACCTGCACGCGCATTTTTTATTTATTATTATTAATATTATTTTTATATGTAGGCTTTTTATGTGTGTGTTTTCCTTCTTTTCTTATTTTTTCTCTTTCTTTTAAGAATTTAGGTGATGCTTTGCCGTTTCCGTGGTCCTATTTGCACCACTTGACTGAGCACCACAGACACGGGCCAACTTGCCTACTATATATTCTTCTTGACCAATAGTCAGTCTGATTGTGAGTTGGGTCATGCATGGACCTTGACTGGACTATTGCTATTTATTTATTTGTTTATTTCCCTCTTTTTTTTAAGATTACATCCTTCCATAGATTTTTGGTCACCTGCTGCGTGTACCAGCCTAAATTATGTGGTTAGTGTTGATGATGTAGGATGCTACAATACATCAGATTATTATTAAAACTTGTTGTTTCTTTGGGATGTTATCTGGAAATGTCACAGGAAAAAAATCAATCAGTATATTTAATTAATTATAGAAAATATATTATATGTTAATTTTTTATTTGATTATGCATTTATGCCTTAATAAAGCATCATATTTTCAACAAAAGAGCGATTTTTGTGGTGTGTCTGATGAGCAGCTTCAATGTTGGTGATGTAGTATGGGTGCCCATGAATTGGTGTTTTAGACTAGCAATAAGAGTATGCTTAGCAAAACTCAAAAGTGCACAAGAGACTAGTAGGCTTAGCAAACTTGTTATTTTAACATTCAAGCGTGTGACTGTGAGTGTAGGAGGGGGCTTAGCAACTCATTGTTTTAGTCTGTGTGTGTCTATGTAAGGTGTGAGTGGACAGGAATTCCTGACAGTAGTGACAGCTGCTGCTCCCGAGAATCTTGAATACTTGCGAGAATTCATAAAGCTAGCTATGTGAAATGTCACTTTTGGCCTGTAGAATTCTCAGAATTCAACTGAATGGTAGCTCAGTTGGCCAAGGACTCTGCGTCTCAAGAAGTGGAGAGGTGTTGTGTTCGACACCTACCTCCATTGGCCACCTCCCATAGTTTTACCCGGTGTATATGGATTGGAGGGTTTGCATGTGCCCCTAGGGATTAGTTTTCGGCTGTTTAAAGTCGAGTGTCCCTCGGGCTTAGGGCCAAAGGCTCCTGAGCTGAGCAGAAGAAACCCTGGGTCAAAAAAAAAAAAAAAAAAAAAAAAAAAAGAATTCTCAGAATTCCAGTTTCCAAATTGTTATATAAGAATTCCAGTTTCTGAAATGTTATATTGTACTTGAGCATTTGTGAAACCTGACGGGGGAACATCATTTGGAGAATTCATAAAACCAAGCAAACATGCCCTTTAGAAAACTTAGTGTCAGAGTAGAATTGCCAAATTGCATTGGTTTAATGGAGGCTTGTGTGTCTGTGTACAAGTATGTGGAGTTTGGCAAAACTAGATGGGTTGGATTGGTGTTTTGTTTGCGACTCTCTGGGTATTGGGCCGTGGATGGGTTTGTTATTATCTCATCACCCTTTGTTTAGTGTAGTTGGCCTTATTCATTTCTCAGGTGCTGGGCCGATCAATCTGGATTAATTAAAGTCACTTATTTGAAGTGAATACTTTTTTCTAACCAACTGATTGTTCTTTATATATTACTTATAAATGGTGACCGAACAGGTGTTCAGTGTTCAGTGTACTTGCAGCTTTGATTTGCCTTTGAATACAGCATGCATCGCCTTGTTTTCTGTACATCGAAACAAGATCATATGGTATCATGTTGACTTCTTGTTTTCAACTACTTTGACAGGGTTTATGACCAGATGCCTGAGCCTCGCTGGGTCATTTCCATGGGCAGCTGCGCGAATGGTGGTGGCTACTATCATTACTCATATTCTGTAGTTCGTGGCTGTGACAGGATTGTTCCTGTTGATATTTATGTGCCAGGTTGCCCGCCGACAGCAGAGGCATTGCTTTATGGAATACTTCAGCTGCAGAAGAAGATCAACCGGAGACGGGATTTCCTTCATTGGTGGACTCAGTAAAGAAGTACTTCTGCCCCTATGGGTAGCAGGTGGTGGCCAAATTATTCCTCTGTGGTTCTAGTTCTCCTGTTAACGAATAAAATGCTGTGATGATGTTGTATCTAAGACTTCAAGATGCTAAAGAACTTTGGGTTGATTGTGCTGGTTTTTGTGAACTTGGACGGTGGTTATCTTCATTCCAAAGACAGAACCCCTTTTATCTCCTTGTTTTCGCTTCATGTGCTTGCATTTTACTACTTGTGTTTTTAGGCATGCGTAGATATCATCAAATGGTTGTCTCTGTTTCTTTGACATGCTGGGTGTATCAGTTTATGTTTCCTCATTTGATATATGTCACAAGCCTTGAAGGAATATTGATAAAATTATATTGCCAATTCACATGTTGGTCTTCACTCTGCATACATCGTCGGCAAGGAAATGTATGGAACAGTCATGGTCACTCACGTGGAAATGTTATGGACATGTAAAATAAAAAGAATATGAATGAGATAGCCTAATTCCTACTGCATCGGCATGATTTTATGCATAGCTGACTTGAGTCAAATTTCGCAGTTGAATATGAAAAGTTGGCGGGCCATTTAAAATATGGATCCTTCAATGTAAAATGATACTCACCTTTCTTCCATGTGCAGGGGAATATTCAGGGAGAAATTTACCGGCTGCTATATGGTTACAGTGTCTGTAGCTAAGTTCATTTAACACTTTATATTCTTTTTTTCTTTTCTGGGCCAGGTTGCCCTCACAAACTAGGAGTGATACTACCCATCTGGAGATTTGGTGACCGATCCTTGTTTTTTTTTTCCATTGGATTGGCTTACTGGTCAAAAGTGATGCTATCCATAGTTATTTGTCTTCCATCGTCAAAAGAACAAAAAATTAGAGTTCATATGTTTACTCTACCACATCTTAATGCCCTTAATCAGATGTGCTATAATTTAAGGTCTAAAAGATGAGAAGGCACAATGAGCTATCCCCCACTTTGATGGGAGACGAGTATCTAAATTCAATATTTGGGAAAATGTTGTTCTCACATCTCGATCTCCTTATTTACACTCCTACTCCTGAGTGTAAATGAACTATCGACAATGTAACAGGGAATGATATGTGGTTTTTATCCCTCTTAGAGAAAAAATCCTAAAATGACAGAGTGCATTGATATCTTCATCTTCAAAACGAGTGCTCGTCCGTGAGAGATACAGGATAAGAAATTAGTGCCATTTTGAGTTCACATTATCCTCTCAAAAATAATAATAAATATATATATATTTTTTAATTTTTTACCAAAAGCATCCTCAAATATCCATATACCTTAGAAAGTATTTCCAAATGCGTATAATGCACAAAAGCATCTTATACATTATACTACTTTTTTTTTTTAGATCAAGTTGTCATTTTATTTTATTTCTCGAGGGTTCCGAGACATGACACTTGGGAGCTTGAAATATGACTCGTAAGTTCGAGACATAACACTCACAAGCTCGGGATTTTATGTCAATATACGTGTCCGACATCATTTATAATGTTGAGAAACAAGTTGCGATGTCGAAAAACAACTCAATTAATTATTCATTCACATTAGCCTAGTTGCATGAGAAAATGATACGTGAATTACAAAAATATCCTGTGGAGGAAGGCTCACCTAAATAATATAGTAATTTTAGATCACGATAATATCCTCTTAAATGATAGTGGGGCCCACATGACACCCATTGGATTCATTTAATATGTCCATCTCCGAGACCCATTCGTGAACTATGTAAAGAGTGAGTTATATTGAAAGATGGATGGGTTGGGTGGGTTGGGTTGGATGTAATGGATCCCATGTATAAGGAAACAAATGATTGGTTGTATAAATGGCCACCTAGGGTGGATCCCATTTACCTATAAGTATGTTGTGCATTATATTTATTCATTAGCATATTCCAATGATTTTAGTTGAGATTGTGAATAATAAGCAACTTGAGAAAAAGACAGTAGACATTTTTCTCATCCAACAAATATAGCTTTAAAGACAACTTCATTCTTAACCATCAATTTTCCAGGCCAGTAATTGGAAGGTTAGGATCAAGTATCTGTGCGTGGTCCCATCCATGCTGGGCCCCAGCAATACACTAAAGAGCCGAGCAAAAAATGACAATCACGGCCCGTGCATTATGATAGTTACTGTACAATCTCAGCGCCAACGGTAGAGCTCTACTATAAGTGGCAAGTGTGAACGCTATCTCCCTCCAAATCCCAGATTAGGGTTTCCTCTCCCGATCGCGATTTCTAGGTTTTTTGAGAAACTCTTCGATTTCGATTTCGATTTCGACTTCTCTCACACTTTCTCGATTGATTTCTAGGGTTTTAGCGAAACCCATCCATGGCCGAAGATCCGCAGCTTGCAGCTCGATCCACCGACGGGAAGCGGAAGTACGAGGACCAGACGCCGACCCCCGCTCCTGCCGTCCGCCGCACCACCGGTTTCTCCTCCCCTATCAAGTCCGCGTCTCCGGACTCCAACGCTGCCGCAGGCGCTGCTCTTCCTTCCTACAGCAACGTCCCTCCTCCCATGGACGAGATCCAGGCCGCCAAGCAGCGTGCGCAGGAGATCGCCGCCCGGCTTTTCAGCAGCGCTGAGGCAAAGCGACCTCGCCTCGAGAATGGTGGCTCTGGAACCGACGACTCGAACGGTAAGGGTTTCTTACTAGATCATGAGTGATTATTATTTTCATTTTTCCCCTTTTGGATTGATTTCTGCTTTTTCGTGCTTGCTTTTTTGTGTGGGTGTGGGTGTGGTGGGGTTGGTTTCGCCATTGGATTTGATTATTTTTCATGTTTGTGATTTGGGGTTTAGCTTTGTTTCTGTGTATTAGGGTTTTGATGGGGTTTCACTTGGTATTTCTTTATTTTTCATTCTTTAGTTGGGTTGGTCGTTTTTACTGAGCGTGGCTTTAGCAGAGGGAGGTGATTAGGTTGCGTTTGTTGATGGGTGTTTTCATTTCAGCCATTTTGGGGTTTCACTTGGTAGATCTTTTATTTTATTTATATTAGGCTGGTCGTTTGAATGGGAACCAAATGTAGGGAAAAGCATGAAAAAGTAAAGGTAGAATCTGATTTGATTAATACCTCATTTGGGAGGTTTAGGTTGAGTTTAGATAGACCCATTTAATCACAAGGAGCTGGCTACTTTGTGTTAATGTGTGCTTGCTGAACTTTGTGTTTCAATTCATCAGTATCTTTCTTTCTAATACTTTTGATGTGGGTTGCAGTTTTACAGCTTTGTGAGTGTTTTATCAGTTTTGGTGTTAGCTTTGGTGCTTTTACTAAGTTGTGTTTTACCATTGGTGGGTAGCAGACGTTCAGCCATTCGGGATAATTCCACCTTCATCAATGCCCGTTGCATACGGCTTCCCTGGTTCAAGCAAGAAGATTGATATTCCTAATGGAAGGGTAAGTACTGAATTTTATTGGGAAGCCTTTGTTCCAAAAGTTGTATGTGTTATTATCACGTCGGTAATGTTAACCCATGTATTATGTTGGTGCTGGTGCAGGTTGGTGTTATCATTGGGAAGGCTGGGGAGACGATTAAATATCTTCAGCTTCAGTCAGGAGCCAAGATTCAAGTTACCAGAGACATGGATGCTGATCCTAATTCTCTAACTAGGACGGTAGAACTAGTTGGCACTTCAGAGCAAATCAGCAAGGCTGAGCAGTTAATTAATGACGTTCTTACAGAGGTAGTATTTATCTCATGAATCTTTGTATTTATAAACTAGCTCTCTTTTCTTCTTTGTATTATTATTTTCCAAGCATGCATTGATTTTATTCTATATGGCTCTTTCTGGAAATACTCTTATGTTTTCTTGTATGATCTAAATAATGCAGGCTGAAGCAGGTACTGGAGCTTCTAGAAGATTTACTATGGGACAGCCTGGGGTCGAACAGTTTATAATGAAAGTTCCTAACAACAAGGCAGGCAAAAATAACTTGCTTGTTTTTATTTTTCTTAGCTGTTCAAATCCCTTTTTTTTTTTAATATTAAATCTGGATTGTTATGATGGTTCCTTTTTTTTTCTTTTTCTTTTCCAGGTTGGCCTGATCATTGGCAAAGGTGGTGAAATGATTAAAAGCATGCAAGCAAAGTCAGGAGCTCGTATTCAGGTTAGATTGGACACGGAGTGTCTGGAAAAGTTTTTTTTTTTTTTTTTTGTTCTTTTCTTTTCCTGAAATATTTGCGCATCTGTGCGTGCAATATTGACAAGCTGGTTATTTATCGTGCTTGCGTATGTTTCTGAGATTCCCATCTTCATCGTTATCTCTCTGCATAGTTGTTGTTTGTTGTTGGTGCACCAGCTTGTTTCTGTTGTTGTATGATTCATATGCAGTGAACATGCCCCACACTTCCATTTCAAAACGACCATGGCAGGTCCCTAGGCATGGGTTCAGTGCGTCTGTATTCCTGCCACAGTTCATGTAAATGTTCACCCAGTTTTTTCATTCTCATCATCATCATTATTAAAATATAAGTATAGGTCTTTTCATGGTTTTTAGCTATTGATATTGTGGGACAGATTTTACACAAAATGAATGAAGTAATGGATACAACAGGATACTGATATGTTGCCTTTTTAGAAGTATCTAGGCCAATTGAATTTTTGTCTCAACATTCACTCATTTACACTTCCAACAATCGTGATTGCCTTGGACATGCTGTTGATGACAATGGAAGGAACAATGAATCAAGGTGGACGGGGATGGAAAATGCCTGTACTTGACACATTTTAGTGGTTCAGTGACTTTTCTTGGTGGAAAGGAAGGTGGCCTAGAGGACTCTGAACCACTTTTGTGCTTCTTCAAAAAAATTAAAGGTTTAGGAAGAAATGTGGAAATGCATTTCCTCTTTCACTTTTTTCTGTATTAATTTGTAATACTTGCCATTTAAAAATTTTCATTTTGTTCTTCAGTAGTCATGCATTATAAATGTTTTAGTAGTTGTCTTTTCTGTCATTCACTAATACATTGTTATTGTTATCTAGCTGTTTATTATTTATTTGAACAGAAATCATTATTATTTATTATGCATCATCACTATTGAATCCCTGTCCCATCTATGGGGTTGGTTTTGTGAGTTGAATTGTCTCATTTATTTGAAAAGTAATTTTTTATAACTATTCTTTTGCTGTTTGTGTGTCTGGGTTATAATACTGCAATGTAATGGCTTCTTGGATCGTGAGGCTCATTGTTGGATTGTTTATCTTTGGCTGCAATTAATGTTTATTATTTCTAAAGGTTCTACTGCCATATATATGGGCGTGCAAGTTGTCGTTGTATTTGTTACCAATGGAATTCCTAGTTGTCTGTGTTTTTCCCTAATTCATGTACAGTTGTTTGATTTTTTAAAGTACATTTTGCTTGTAGTGACTTTTGACGCTGGGAATTTTTCTGTTTTCCTTTGTCCAGTTGACGCCTTTGCACCTGCCAGCGGGTGATACATCAACAGAAAGAACTGTTCAGATTGAT
Source organism: Camphora micrantha (assembly GCA_003546025.1). Taxonomy (NCBI): domain Eukaryota; kingdom Viridiplantae; phylum Streptophyta; class Magnoliopsida; order Laurales; family Lauraceae; genus Camphora; species Camphora micrantha. Next base: position 12,430,195 of record QPKB01000001.1, read on the forward strand.
GGAACCAAAGAACAAATCGAATCAGCAAAACAGTTGGTTAATGAAGTTATCAGTGGCGAGGTATGCACGTTGGTTTCTGCCTTTCTATGTCAACAGTTTACTGGTTAGTAGTAGGTACATACTTATGTAAATGTCTGCATGATAATCGTTACCAGCAAGTGAGACTCCTTGCTTGTGGACATTTTGCTACAATTTTTTTTTATTTTGATTTTTTTATCTCAAAAATGTTTCTGGTTCTATCGTGATGCCCATAATGCTAATGCAGTTAAAAGGACAAACTGTGCCTACTTAGGAGATCTTGTGCTTTGATATTTGCTGATGTCATGTGGGAAAGATGGTTATTATCTTTCCTAGTCAGTGCGTGTCTTGTTCTTCATTGAAGCAGAATGCTGCATCCTATTATTTACTACTATACAGCAGTGTATGCTTGGTAGTGAGAAAACCATTCTTACTGGAAGGGAACGGCAAACAGTAAGAGAATTCTCTTCTTCTTTCCATGTTCTCATCGGACATCTTCTATTTGATCAATACTCCAGCAAGAGAGTTCTCTTCTTCTTTCCATGTTCTCATCGGACATCTATTTGATCGATACTCCAGTAGTTTAGTTCTATCACTTGTCTTTCCCCCCCTCATTGGTGCTATCGTACTCATATTCTGTATTTTGTTCATTTTTTTTTGTCGAGGTTGCAGATTGTTGTTGCTTTGGCTGTATTTTGGTCTTATCTAATTTGTTACTTTGTAACTTGATGAAATTTTATTTGAGAAAATGAAGTGAATTAGCAAAAGAATTACATAATTTAAATAGAACTCTCTAGTTCAAAAAATGCCTATATGCTAGAATATGTGCCTTCCACTTCATATGAGAATTGTTTGATGGTTAATCAACCTCTCTAACTTGCTTAATATTGTAACTCACCTTACTAATAATAGAAAAAGACGATTCACCTCATTGTAGTCGGCTTTATTTGTACCAGCTAACCTTTTTGGACTACACATTGGTGGTACTTGTTGACCTTTTTTTTTTTGCTGAGTTGGCCCAGTGGCCAGTGATTCCCACTTGTGTAATTTCTTGGACTTCATTGGAAACTGTCACACAATTGTACCAATAAAGTGAATTGCACCTTGCCACCTCTAGGATGAATAGCTACATTTGTGCTCCTCATTTAATGAGACTTGCCAGCTCTTTCAGCTATGGTTCTTTTAAGTGGTGCAATCCCATGTTAAGGTGGTTAGCTCTAAAATTGAGCAAGGCTTATTGAGGACCATTAAAAAAAAAGAAGAAGAAAAGTTAAGGCTTCCGGTTAAAAGTGAAAGAGATACTGAATTGATTAGTATTTATTAATGCCTGAGTTGGATATTCCTTGCCATTGTTCACTTCTACCAATTCTTCTAGCAGTTTTTCTTTGCCCTTGGCTTATCGAGGATCATTTATTCTTATTTGTTGTTGCTGTTGTCGTCCTGGTTCTTTAGTTGACTCAGCCATCCATAGGACCCTTATCTGTGGTGGTGGCTGCTATTATTCTCTTTCAAATGACTTTTATTTTTATTTTTTTATTTTGCATCCTGAGCATTTTATTTTTCAATCAGCTGCGCCTGAGATTTCCATTGTATAGGCATAACAAACATTTTGCACATGCGCGTATTCACCCTTCATGATCAGTCATTGCCAGCAACCTTCTCTTGCATTTATTTTATTTTGTGGACTTGACAGCTTTTGCTATTTTCATAGTTCTGAAGATTCATCAAGCATGCTTGATGCTTCTTGAGCAATTATGATTTTTTTGTTGGGTTCTTTTTTCTACTACTTATGTGATGCTTATCTGCCCTTAATTTGTTTATATAACCTTTTCTGTTCAAAGTTTCCAAAATGGAGATTTGTTATTTTTTTTTTTACCAATAGATTACGTTTTTAATATTTCATTGAATTTCTTGTATGTAGCAAGTGGTTCTGGAACTAATGAACAGAATCATGCATATACTTTCTGTTTGCATGGTGGCCAGTGGTTGCAAGCAAAACTCTTGTAGTACTTTCAAGTTTTTACACCAACATTGGCCTTTGCCATATTGAGGAATTCCTCTGGGAGGCACTATGCTATTTGATACTGTGATCACCACATTGGAAGCCTCATCTGATGTATTTGTGATTCTTATTTGTCCATTTTTAACTCTTCATACATTAATTTCATTTCCTCTTGTTGACTTTTATCCTTTTGATGTAATGGAACTGTGACTTTCTACCCTCCATAAAAGCTAGATTTTTGTGTGTTTCTAGGTAGAGAGCATTGAGTTGCATTGATGGATATGAACTTCAACATTGTTCCAAATTTATTGGGCATACTTAAAAATGGCGAATTTTTTGAAGGGGTAGGCTTAGAGGACATGGATGGAAGTAGTAAGGATAGATATGAAGAAGTGTAATCTATCCAGGGATTTGGTTAGGATACATTGGAATGGAGAAACGGAATTCATGTTTGGGACAAGGCTTTGGCGATCATGATGACTTAAAATAGCTTAGTTTGTAGTATCCAAATGAAGCTGTACGGTGTTTTGCGATCCTTCCCTACGAACCGGTTCTTATGGTGTTTCGCGATCTCCAACAATGGGCTGTTGGATAACACGAATTAATTCAATTGCCGTCCTCTTTTTTGTCTGTTAAGACACTCATCTGTCTTATGGGAATGAAACAGAGGATCCTGCAACTGCATCTTTCAGTTCAGGAAAGAAATTGTATCTGAAGATACGGCATGTCGGTTAGGATAAAGCAATTCAGTATCATATCCTCATATCCTAATACCAAACGTAAACATCACATAGAGAGATAGGATTTGGGGTTTTTTTTTTTGGCTTCCATCAAATCTAAACATCATGTAGGGCAGAAGATCCCAAGAACTCAAGATCTTAGATTTTTCTTGCTTTTATAGTGGGTTTTGTACTTACTTTAAAAATTGAAAATGGTATTTGAGATCTGGTTGCCCACGTTTTCTTTTTGGGAAACAGAGAAATGTGAGATGGGCTGTTGGATCAAAACAGATCCAATTGCCATAACGTAAGGTTCGTACTCTCTTATGAGACAGATCGCAGTAGAGGCAGTCCCTATATGTATGTATGTATGTTATAGATAATTTTTCCGTTTTATTTGTTTAGCTAGTTCTTAGGTCTTCAATATATATATATATATATATATAGTTTGGACTTCGGAGTTTGGTTTCATAAAAGATAATGTTGTTTTATTCCTTTTAGGTCCTATAAGTTTGAAATTTCTTTTCTGATTGTGTACTTTCTTGTCAGCATCATTTGAACCCTGTTGTTTGGTGATATCTTTTGTATCCATATTCAAGTTTTAGTACCTATACAGTGCCTTATTTACTTGTGTAAAAGATCTAACTATCCTCTCTTATATTTTGGTCATAGTTCTTGATTTTGTCTACATGCTTGACTATTTTCATGGGCGCAGATGGCCTTTTAGTATACATATCCTCAAGTGGACCTGTTTTTAGCTTTGTTTCTTTATTGTTTATCGAGTAGGTATATTTTTGTTTTTGTTCTTTCGTGTGAGACTTTGTCGAGTTCAAGTTTGGGTGGACATCTATGCTGCTTGTATTTTTTCGCACTGAAAATAGGTCATGTGAACCGTGTTCATGTTTCTGTATTACTATCCTTAGAATGCAGGTTCATCCAATGCTTGGCATTCTTGGCTTTCTCGGTCACAGGTATTTTCCACTAAGGTGTATATGGATCACTGTTACTCGATATTTGGTCCTTTTAAGATCATCCTTTTGTGGGTTCTCCTGAAATTGTCACAGGAGAAGATTCAGTTCAGTATTTATTCCATTAGAGATATTTTTGGACATATCATGCCAATTTACAGTCCTGTTCCAAGTTTTTCTAAGTGGACTTTGATGAACAAGATATATCTGCTGGTTATCATCTGTTTGGATCTCTTGTAAATGAAATTGTGATATAATCTTGAGATTATGAATATGCAGGATGCCTGAGGTACTAGAATGCATGGTTAATTTTACGTGGGCTGTTCTGTTGATTCTCACTGATATCTGGTTGGGAGAATGAGTTTGAGATTCCGTCAGTTTATTTCTTTTAAGTGGCATAATATGGATTGGACATTCTAGAACTTCTTTAAAGAGTAAGCAGTGGTGTTTATTGCAGTTTTAAGTTGTAATTCTGCACCATTTGTTGGATCTTCTCTCTTGAATATTAGCTCGTGGAAACAGGTCATATCCGTTGTTTTTATTGGACTTAATAATTCTCAAGTTTCCTCTTTCCTCAATACACCTTTCAAGTTCTTTAGTCATCCTGAATCAAATTTGCAGTTAGCTCAATGTCTAATTGAATAACTGTTGGGATAGTAACCTGAGGTAATGCAAAATTTTTATGTTCATTGCATTATCATATTACTCAAATTATTCTTGCGATATTGTAGGGTTAGCTATTTTTGGTGACACCAACATGGTGCGGGTTTATAGGAATTTCCTTTGTTGGTGTTCCTTTGGCAAGACACGGGTATGATGACCTCAAATTCTTGAATTTTGTTTACTTGTAATTACATGCTGAATCTTTGGGAGAAGTTGCAAGAGTTTTAATAATGAGACACTTTTTATGTTTCCGTTAAGTTGTTTCTAGCACAACAGCAAAACCCTTCCGGATCTATGACTTTGGTGTTCTTTGTTAGGAAACTGAACTTCTATATTCCGTGTTTATGCACATTTATGTCAGACGATATTTTGCCTTCTGGGAGCTTATTCCTCTAGGTGGCCCTAGATGGGAATCTCAATGACTGTTGGGCTGGTTTGGTAGTGTACGTTAATTACTGTTTCTTCCTTGGTTTTTCGTAGTATAACTATAAGTCTATAACTACAAGATTTTGGCTGTGAATGATTGAATTTCTTCTGTTGTGGTATGATGCATTCCATGAATAATACATGGCTTGATTTTAAATGGTTCTGTTGTGTTTGGTACTTTTGATTTTTGTGTTTTTGAGATTCACTCTTTTCTCTTCTTAGTATTGGCCTTGTCTCTTCATATTTTTGTGAAAATTTTGAGTCGGTTTGTTTATGCATTTCTGTATTAATGTGTTCTGGTCTTAGATGGTCATGATACCTATGGCTTGTGTTTGTTAGAACAGAAAAGGTACCAGGATCTGAAGCAATTGTTCTGTCCATCCATTGAGCTCACCATAGTTGCATGATAATTTTCTTTTACTTTTTGATTGAGACTTGTACAGTTATCCAGCTCTTCAGGTTAATGTTTGCTTAAGGTTTATGGTTTGTTATTATATTTCATATTATGGCAACCACTAATCTCTATCTTCTTGATACCTGGAGCTATTTTATCTTCTGAGATCTGTATTTCTTGCAATTGTGCTGTATACCATTACAGTTTATTGGTTGATGGTCTCTGCCATGCCTAATTTCCTTTTCTTTTGCATTGGTTCTGGGACAAAATTCATGCTATCCAGTGTATAATCTTTCTATCACCCTTCTAAAGATAACTTTGCTGATCAAAGTAAGGGTTTTAATATATTCTCGACCTTGCACTATATTTCTAGGCTGGAAATATGTTGCCAGATGCCCTTGTAATGCTTTTGATGATGCATCAATTGTATGCCATATATGATATGTGGCCCTTTCAATCAGGCACCCAGAAACTTTGTTGCCTTGTCATGGCTACAAATTTCATATTATTCTGCTTTTATGAATAGTATCTGTCTAGCTTTTTGTGGCTCCTTTAGTACCCCTTCATATGTGCCTGGATCTATTCCATCTTAAATCTGTGTTTCTAGCAACTGTACTGTACCATAATAGTTTATTGGTTGTCTTCTTCCAAATTTCCTTGTCTTTTCCATTGGTTCTGGGTCGAAATGAACTTTAACCAGTGGATGATCTTTCTGTTACCCATTTAAGGATAACTTCACTGATTGAAGTAAGGATTTTAATATATTCTTGACATTGCACTATATTTCTAGGCTAGAAATATGTTGCCAGATGCCTTTGTAATGCTTTTGATGATGCATCAATTGTATGCCATATATGATATGTGGCCCTTTCAATCAGGCTCTCTGAAACTTGTTGCCTTTTCACGGCAACGAATTTCATATTGTGCTGCTTTTATGCATGTATCTGTCTAGCTTTTTGTGGCTCCTTTTGTACCCATTTACGTCAAGTAGGGGGAGGATGGGATCTGCTGACGTAGCTTGATCAGTTCACCGCCAGTTCGGTAAGCACGTGTCTTCTTCCGTTAAGCTAAGTGTGAATTGTGAACTCTTGCTCAGTCACTGCCATTCATAATCTATATATTCTTACTGGTATATTTGACTTGCACCGATATTTGAAAGTTTAACATCTGGTTATTACTGGGGCTATACTTTCTCTCGTCCTGCTTTGTTGTTCTATGTAAGGGTTTCCTGCATTCATATCAAGTAACATCTCTATGCAGAATCGCCTAAGAAATCCTTCAATGGCTGGAGGATATCGTCAGCAAGGGTACCGTCCTCCACGGCCTCCAACAAATTGGGGCCCCCCAGGGCAACCACCAACGCAGCAGCCTGGTTATGGATACATGCAGCCTGGAGCATATCCTGGCCAACCACCTCAGTACGGCATGTCTCAGCCTCCTTATGCAGGTTATCCAACCCAAACTACATCTACTGGGTGGGACCAAACACCTGCCCCACCAAATCAACAAGCTGCTCCAGGGAGTGGGTACTATAGCCAACAACCCCAGCAGCAGCAGCAACCTGCTCCTGGGGGTTCTTCTGTCCCAGCAGATAACACCAGTTACAATTACAGTCAGCCAGCTTCTAATTACAATCCTCAGGGGTCTTATGGTGAGTCTAATTACTCACAGCCATCCGTTGGGCAACAGCAAGGCTATAATCAGGATGGCTATGGTGCAGGTTATCAAGCACCAGCTCAACCAGGCTATAATCAACTACAATCAAATCCACAGGCAGGATATGACCAGCAACAAGGTTACAGTTCAGCACCCTCCTACGGCACCATGGTGAACCCAGGTCAAGATGGGTCCACTCCTTCCTATGGAACACAGCAGGGCCTTATTCAAGCGCCTCCTGCTCAGCAAGTACCACCAGCTGCCCAGCCGTCGGCCACAGCACAAGGATATACTGGCCAGCAGCCTGCTAATCCAACAGGCTATCCCTCTCAAGGATCTACCCAGCCTGGTTATGGAATGCCCCCAACTTCTCAGCCAGGCTATGGAAGCCAACCACCAGCTCAGCAGCCTGGCTATGGGGCAGACTTTGCCAGTTGCACAGCCTGGCTATGGGCAGCCTCAGGGACAGAAGCCACCTACTCAGGCCGTCTATGGGCAAAGCCAACAGCCCCAACTAGTCAAGGAGGCTATGCTCAGCCAGCACAGGTGCAACCTGGATATTCTCATGCTCAGCCTCCACCGGCACAATCTGCCTACGTTCAACAGGATTCTAGTCATCACAGGACTCCAGCAGGTTACAGTTCAGGAGTCGTGCAGCCTGTCTATGGGCAGCCACAGGCATATGGTGCACCTCCACCAGTGGCCCAGCCAGGTTATGGGCAGCAGCCATATGGCACTGATTCTTATGGGGGTGGATACTCACAAGCTCCTGTGTATTCCACCGACAGCGCTGTGGCTCCTGGAGCTCAGCCAGTTGTTTCAAGTGGAGTTGCTAAAGCCTCCCCTCCAAGTTGATCATCAGGTAAGTTTCAATTTCTTGTCTCATGGATGATATGATACTGAATGGCTTAATGTAGGCTGAAGTTTTAGGTTCAGGAGTTTTTTTTTTTTTTTTTTTCCTTTCTGTTGGTTTAGTTTGATTTTGGATGATATAAGACAATGTATGGTACTTGTTTTGGTTGTGGACATCTTTCCCTTATTTCCAATGAGAGTAGGAGGTGAGCGATAAGTTTGGTACACAATGTGGAGTCATTCACTTCGTAGATACCATGCTCTCTTTTTTTAAATAGTTTTATTTATGGAGCCTATAATTGGCCCATGATAATCCCAGGTTCCTAAACCTATGGATATGCAAACATGTGTGGGCCTGAAACTGTGGTTAAGTAGTCCTTGATTGATTTGAGTTCAAATTGGAAATTAATCTGCTGATCAAACACTATGTTGCCTCGCCCATTTGTTTGCATGGAATTGAGCACAGGAATTTTTGATCAAATGGGCTCCAACAAAAGATTAATAAAAGAGGTGTGGGTGAAAAGTGCCAAGTGGAGATGTAGATGAATTTTACTAGGGTGATGCCTTGGGTCATATCTCATCTGCCCTTGATTTATTTTCTATTAAAGGTTTAAGTAGAAGATGGTCATCTTTGCTGTAGTTTCTTCGATTCTTACCACTTATAGAAGTACTATTCATGATTTTTTTTTTTTTTGAAATTAGAAAAAAAAACTAATTTGGCTTAATTTTTGAGTAATTGGTCAAATGGCTTCAAGTATTCTCTGACGTTCTTAAATTGTTGTCTTTTTTAAACTTATTTGATTTATTGGTTTGAGCGAGGGCCATATAGCACTTAATTGTCTTCTAAAAGCAAGACGTGAGTCGTGGATGCGCACAAATCAAAGCTAAGGGGTCACCGTAGTGGTGTTTTATGCATGCATATATGAGAGAGAGAGAGAGAGAGGCGCACTATAATACATTATTACCAACCCGGCCTACCTATGAAGAAGTTACTCTGCCAGACGCTTTCACTTGCATGAAGTGCCAGAGACCCAGTTACTGTTGACCGTTGGATTAATGCCCAGGCAATTGATGCTTTCTAAAATCAAATCATTAAACTTGGTGGATCAGGATTATAAATTGGACTTGTTAATCTGTAACAATTCCCTGGGACTCATTCGAGATATTTTCATCTCCCAACCTAATGGTTGGCATGGCCCTATGCGCGCCTCAGTCACACAAGGGAGTTCATTGTAGAGTAGAATTATATATAACAAAGAACGCTTATGATTGTGTTAGACATTCTAATCTCTATCGAACTGGGATACACTCCGTTAAAAATAAAAATGGTTCATTCACGAAGTTGGAACATTGACAGCAGGTCTACAGTCCAGGCTCCAGCAGCCTTGTGCAACTCAATTTTTTCTTCACTTGCTTATTTTATTCCCAAAAAACGCCTTGCTCCATGAGATTTATGGGGCCTTTAACGGTACCAATATTTTGAGAAAAATCACATCTTTAAAAATATCACATTCTGAAAATGTCAAAGAATATCAGAAATTATTGTTTTGAAATTATGATGATGCCTAGATGAACAACACTATAAATCTTCTCTTCAGAGGTGTATCAAAAATGTATCATGGACAGCGGGAGTAATTGTTTGGTGAACCATCATTTCACTAGCTATCAGTGGGTCAGACTCGGTTAACTGAGTACGCACTATATATGGGTGGGAGTAGGCTGTGTTAAGCACTGTGGGTAACATCTCACCTTTACTAATCTAGATCCAAACTTCAACCTGAACCTGAACCATGCGATGTAACAGAGTCAGGTTGGGACAGGGACGAGGATGATTGTCTGCAGGTTAATAGACTCAATCCAAACACAACTCAATTCATTAATCAGTTTAGAAGTCAAGCCTAAACGCAACCTGTACAGAGGTCAACTGGTCAGGTTAGGACAAGATTGGAGGGTGGTCAGAAATTCCCGCTCCTGTAACTGATTAGGGAGGCCACTCATAAAACTAAAGAACACAAATTGAGCAGAGAGAGAGAGAGAGAGAGAGAGATGACGATCCATTTGGAACAGTCAATGTAATGTTGCTATCATGCCACATTTCGATGAATCGATCAATCAAGGCAAATTATTTGAGGCTACGAGCATTTGTTCCTACAGACTCGTCAGCATCAACATTTTTCTGAAGGAAAAAAAAAAAAAAAAAAAAAAAAAAAAAAAAAAAAAAACAAAATTGCATCTAGAATGAAAAATTCAGCGAATCACATAACAATTTCAGTTGTTGATATGCTAGCCATCAGCTGCTTTTTCTTAGACATAGTAGCCTGTGAATGTGAACCCTCTTCCAACAATCTCACCAGCACAGAACCAAGCGTAGCATTCCAGTCCGAACAGGGCTGCAATTCCAGCATCTTCAACCTTCAGTTCATGTTTGTTCTTCCACAGCTGCTTGACACAATCCAATTCCTTCCAGAATGACTGATATCGCCCAGGAATGCTATTAGAAAAACAAGTAGACACAAGTTACAGGAAAAATGTCTAATGCAACAACTGGACATTTCAAAAAGATATAATTTGAAGTAGACCGTGCTCAATAAGTCATCAATATATTTTTTGAGAGGTGTGGAGATGCAGATGGCTGTGTGCTACAACCATTTGTACATGACTGCTACTCTGTGCATGTTATTTTTGCAAACCCCAAAAATTTTCAGTTTTTAACCAGCCCAAACCCCCTTCCGAACAAGAAAGATGAGCGGTTTCAGTTGGAATTTTTTTTTCATTGTCGGGCGGTAATGACATTACTATATTCATCAAGAAAAACAAATAGTAAAAGCGGGAGATGTGACTGCCAGAAGATGTAGAAATGCAAGCCCTATGTCCAAGCAATTACACATTTTGCAGAATGATGAAATCACGTCTTGTTGTGATACCTTTAACACACACACCAGAAAAAAAAAACACACAAAAAAATGGGAAATGGAAAGAAAAGGAATACAAAAAAAAAAAGCAACCTCAACCACGAGAAATAATCCAAGAGCAGGAGGAAAAAAAGGGAATTAGAATAGCTGTGAGGTCAAAACGAAGAAATATGAAATACTCAGAGTTACAAAACAATTCATAAGGACGGTTTATGTGACTGGGAAATATTTCCCACACTTGCATTTCAATTAACATTGAACAAGAGGAATGTTCTTGCAAAATGACAAAAGTACCAAAGTACCTTAAACTTGAAATTACGCATTTTAATATAATCCACATCCTTTCAGTACCATAACCATTCAAAGCAATCAAGTAGTATTGTGAAATGACCACATGGTACTCTAGGAAGTAAGGGTTGAATAGCTTCCAAATAATGATAATGCCTTATTCTCATCAAGTCTAAGATAACCACATTTTCCTGACGATTACATCCAGAAAGGAAGCACACAAATAAAATAGTAGAAACCTAGAAGAACACTAATAGTCATATTATATCATTTAACTTAAATTACACTACAGATGGCTACCTCTACATGTCAAATATGTAAATCCCATGCATATAAAAGAAATATTGATAACAATAATCAATTAGCAAAGTATGTGAAATGTTCAATTAACAAAAAGCAATTAATTAAATATATGATGCTGATCACAAAAAGAAAAACAAACAAAAAACTTGAACACATTCATCAATTAGTAATGGACATCTGTGCTCATGTATATTGTAAGGCCTCCTATTCAACTGGGTAATCTCAAAAACTCATATGCTCCTTATTTCATCTATAGGGAAGGGTAAAAGTGAATATTTATAAACTAATTGCAAAAGGCTGTCGTTTAGCTGAAGCAGACTTAGATCCATCCAAAAAACCCAGACTAGATCAGAATGGCCTGGAAAGGTGGAATTACTAGGATGACATTACGTTCTGTTATACACACCAGAGTGGAAGTTTCTGTCAGGAACAAATAGAATATACAACTATGACAGATAGAGACAGTCTATTTTCTTTTCTGTGATACGCAAAAAGATGATCTCTTTAGGGGTTTTGCACAGCAACTGAAATCACGTTTCTATGATTCCATCTGTTATTTCAGTTTGTTTAGCATTTGAAAATATTTTTTTTTGTTATTTGCAAAAATAAAGAAAAAAAATATGGGAATACTTTTCCCTCTATTTCATGTGCTTTCTGATCTTGAAATAACAGTGATATGAGTGTTGGAGAAAGGTTTCTCATCCATCCGAAACTTCCTTTTTTCCTTGTGCTTCCGTCCTTGAAATTGTAATGTTATAACCCGTTACAAACTTGATATCTTAGTTCTTATGCTCTGCAATGTTTTCTCAGCATTCCCTTTATGTTAAAGTTTTAATTGCAAAATTGGAAAGGCATAAATTAGATCAATAAAAGACTACTGTATCAATCCTATCAAATAGTCTACGCTAGAAAGTTAATCTTTTGTAAATTTTGGATCTCTAATTATGGTTTATTTATATTGAAGACTGATAACCCATTCCTTTAACTGGTGTATTTGATAAACCAAACCGTTTGGTTTTTCCCACTAGGTGGGGTCGGCTATATGGATTTGACGGCGCCAATCAATTTCTAATGTTAAGTTGTGTTTCTCTTTATTGAAGACTGATAATCCATTTAGATTTTTTTTTTTTTTTTTTACTTTTACATATTTTCAACATTTTAGCTATTATAAATGCATATATTTATAATAAAATGTATAGAAATTAATTTTCTGGCGCCACCTAATTAATTCGCCAGGGTTTCCTTGTCAGCTGAACATGATAGCTGGCCATATCCAGTCTACCGACTCCAACTAGATTGAGAACTATGGCTTTAAGGATAATTGTTTCTGTATCATATATCCATTTATCATTTTCCTAATCAAATCAAAAGTATTCATCAAAGAAGAAGGTACAGGTCAACAAATCTAAAATTATTGAGTTGCATTTACTTTACAAATTTAAGAAATTGTAAACATCAAACTGTGTGCAGTTCTTAACGTACAATGAGGAACTAAATAAACCAGCTATCATGCATTAAACACAACTTCCAGCACAAAAGCATTAGAGTTTCCCAATACAAGCATTAAGAAAAATACAAACAGGAAATGAAATTTTCTCAATTTTATAAGCCTTCACAGTCGATGTAAGAATAAAGCAATTAAAAAATGGACCAACCTGGCAAGACGAGTGTAGAACAGTTGTTTAGCCAAAAGGTTGCATTTCTCCACAGTAGGAGGTTCTTGGATGTACTGTTTGTTCTGATCTATCAACTGTCTGTAATAAGCAGTGCCATGCTTTGCCACAAATTGGGAGGCTTGACCAGCCTTGCACTTCAATTGATTCAACTTTGAAGCCATCGGCTTAACTCAACTGCACTATAGGACCCAAGCATTTAAAACTGTTAGAATACGGGCATATTTGACTTTGCCAAGGAAATCGATTTAAGAAATTTTCTTTTTTTAAGGCATTAAAAAGTTTTTCAAGTCCAATTACAAAAACCATATAAATTCTTGAGAAGGAAGGAACACCAAGATCTTAACAAGATTCAACCACCATATCCATCAAAACATAGACATTTCATAAATAGAAACATCATAAAATAGAAGCAGTACACAACATCTTCAATTACATTGATGGGGTCCCTGGATCCCTGCACCATGTTCTGCCGAGCAAAACCAAAATATCAATAACATCAGGGCCCAACTTAATTACACCTTTTCCATTCAAATGACAAAGCATATAAGACAACACCACTAATTAGCTGCTCTAATGACAATGACTCTCTATTAAAAACAGGAACATTTAAAATCATCAAAATATCAACTAAAATGCGTCTTTACACTTTACAAACAAACCAAATTCAAACGACACATTCATATCAATCTTGTTCTTCATTTCCTTCTACATTTGCGGAAGTCCCAAAACCATATAAATACCAAAACAACATAAAACAACAGGATTCCTCAGCTACATCAGTGCCATGGCTACTTCAGATGATCATGTCCTAATGTCATAAACTCACTAGGTGAGTTCACAAAACCTCAAATCTATTGATTTTTAAGTAACGAAAAAAGTGTCAACCATACAAAACTATGTTTGTGAAAGAAATAGTTGGTAAGATTTCCGGTGACGCAATGAAACCCGAAGGGAATGTTTGGGAGCAACAATTCTCTGCTGCCTTTTATTTCTACATTAATTTTTTTTTGTGGATAATGAAAAATTGAAGACTATTTTCTACAGTTTCAAATTTTATCATTTGGTGCAGCAGACCATTTGCCACATTGAAAAACTGCAGAAAATGGCAATCTACCTCTTGGGTCTAAAATCTGAATCTGCTTTCCTCAAAAACTGAGAGGAATCGCTTTCGCCGCAGAAGATGAAAACTGCAGAAAATGCTAATGTAGAACAACAGAAAGTCATTCTCCATCAAAACCTATTTTTCTCATCTTCCATGGAAAATGATCCGCTGAAGCGCATAAGCTTTCCCCCTAATATAATTTCTGCAATGACTTCATTGCCTGCCCAAAAATTGAAACTGGAGACTTCATTTTCTACATTTCCAGTTTCTATTGTTCTATGGGGGCAGAACAGTTTTGGCCGCCAAACATGTTTCCACAACAATCTCGGATAAATGTTAACATGGAGCAACAGAAAATCATTCCCTTTTGGAAACCATTTTCATCCAAACACGAGAATCGACTTTCATTTCAAGTCTCCCATTCGAAATCCAAATTTGATAAGAGAAAGACGATGCAAAAGAAAGATTCATCTGTGCAGACAGAAACCGTAAAATCCAAACATTTGATCGCAGGAAACAGCACAAAAGATGGGAACCTAAGAACCCTAGTTTCAGGAATTACCTTTTTGGAGTTTATGGTTGCAGCTGTTTGACACTTGCATAAGAAGAAAAAAAAGGGTTTTAGAGGAGAAGGAGAGGAATCATGGCCTTTTATCTTCTCTTTTTGGGCCTACATCTAGATGGCCCAATGGCTAGGGAGTTGGGCTTTAAAGTAGGCCCATTTATGAAATGGGCTGGACTTGGGCCTAGGTCAGTAAGCCTACAGGGTATTTAGTGGGCCCTTTTTTGCCATATTATATAAGGGTGCACATGGGCGGTTCGAATTGATTTAGAGGGGAAGCCATCAACCAAACCGAACTCATCAGTTTTCTATTTTCTCAAACTGAACTGAACCGCTCATGTGCTAAAATCGAACCAAATTATTTTATTTTATTAGTTTTTTCACAAAAAAAATAAAAATAAATTGCAGTTCAAACTTGGTCCATCAAATGGAATGATGAGAAGCTGTAATAAATACTAAAATATATTTCATAATTCATTTCAACCAAAGAAGCATACATCAAACGATGGATGAACTCTTTCCATCCATTATCCGGTCGTGTGATTGAATGACCCAGGTTAGGTTCGACCAACTTTTCAGGCAGATGAGTAGAGGCAGTTCAAGTTTTCTAGTAAAACATACCAACAGAATGGCCAGGCACGCACCTATTTATCTACATAAAACCTACACTAGATTACATTACTTCATCCAGACTAATGAATTCAACACAAAAGAAACTATTTTTTTTTTTTTGCCAATAACATGAGTTCGAGTGGAATGTAGCCTCAAAATACTAATTGAGATGGGCTTCTTCATAGTTCACTTTTTCTTAGGTCAGACCAAACCCCTCGGCAACGCTTCTAAACACCCAATAACGTACACTTCTTGTAGAACTTTAATTAAGCATGTAACATGCAAGTAGAATATACATGCGCTTCTCCTAAGTCTAAAATAGTCAAAACTCAATATTCAGATTAATACATACGGCTGGTTCAGTTTAGGCGATTAACCGTGGGTTCAAACCGATAACCGACTGATGTAAAGTGGTTTCAATGATTTTCAAATCATTAATTGAACCGATTTACATAAAACCAATCCAAACCGCCGGTTCAGTCAGTTCTGCTTGGTTTTGCGGTGATACTGGATTTTTTGTGCAGCTATAATATTATATATACTAGAGTCATTTTGAAAAGTGGCTGAGCTATCGGTGAGGCCCAATGGCTAGGGCCTAGGGTCTAGGGCTTTTACATAAGGTTTGTTAAGTAAATGTGCTACATTGGGTCTAGGTTAGAAGTAGGGGTGTAAGAGAAAACCGAAAAACCATCTAACCGAATCGAACCGAACCAAACTGAACCGTGGTTAATAACCGTGTTTCATGGTTTAGTTAAGGTTATTGAAATCGGAAAACCGTGCTTCAGGTTTGGTTACGGTTTTGTCTCAACTCACGGTTATTAACCGAACCAAACCGTTAACAGCGGTTCGGTTAATCGTGTTCCCAAAACACACGGTTAACCGAACGTTTCGCTAATAAGAAAAAAAACCCAAGGGCCTTAATGAAAATTACTTTTTTTTTTTACAGTAACATATTTTGCCATTCTCTATTTTTTTTTTTTTTTTTTTTTTTGCACAGTAAGTTTGATTGGTAAATGGCAAAATTTTCACAATTTTTTTTAAGTGACAATTAACCGTAATTGAACTGTTAACCGCAGTTCATTTTTTAATGGTTTGTCACAGTTCGGTTACGATTAAGGTTTTCAAAAGCCAAAAACCGTAAAACACAGTTCCGTTAATGATTTTTTCAAAATGAGCTGTTAACCGAACCGTTACACCCCTGGTTGGAAGGCTTGTCGGCTATTCAGTAGACCCTTTTTTCATGACTAGATGGATTAGAGTCATTTTTGGGAGATGCCTAGCTATACCCGTGCGTGATATAACTTGTGTGAAAAAAAAAATGATAATAATTTGATTATAAAAGGTACAATTTGAAGGTGACAAATTTGCATGAGCAATCACAAGACCTAAAAAAACTCAAAACATGTGTCAAAATTGAGTCCGGATCCGTGATTCATAGAAACATGGAGATATTGTTTCATTCAATCCACATTCGCCAACCGTATAAAATCTCTTCCTTGATTTTTTTTATTTCCAAAAAGGATGCATTAGCTGGCATAAGATTTTTGACCATTGACGAATGTGGATTGGATGAAACAATATGAAACAGGAGATCCGAACACGTCAAAATTTGGATGAATGCTTAATGTAGGTAATAACGAGGGGAGGAGTTAGTGAGTGTGAGATGCTGATCATAAGGTGGCCAAGTGTGTCCCATAGATGTTCCATGATTAGGGGCAGGTTGGCATTATTCAAAATCATGCCAAAGTTTGATTACATTTACATACAGACATAAATGACAAATTAAAATAGTAATACCAGCCAATCAAATGCCCTACTTACCTAAATGGTATTAATTGGGAGGAGTCGTCATTATCACTAAAGCCTTACTTGAACTATATTGGGCCAGTTACATGAATTTTATTATATTTCAGCCTATCTTGGGCCAAATTCTTTGATAGATTTGCATTTCTTTATATCTATTCTTAACATTTTTGTTCGTGTCATATTTTAATAGAAAGGCTGGGCTTGGCCTGAGCCCGAGCCCAAGCCCGAGCCCAATACATTATAAAAATTTAACAGATGGCTAGGGCTTTTCTTTTTGCACAGCAATGGGTGAGCTCGGGCGTGGACCCATATCCAGCTCGTTGCCACCTCTGGAGCTTGAGAGGGGTAGGTCTCAGGAAATGAGAAACATTGAAGGGACCTTTTGTGAAATGAACGGTGTGGGTGAACCATGTATTGGTTCAATACAATGAATCAATTTGTGGAAAATTTTTCATCCGTCTAGATTGGAATGGTAGTTCCACCTATGTTGATCACTGAAGGTGACATGTAAAGGCTCACTTAGAACTTCCATTGTTTAATTGGGTGAATTCCGATGTTTTACTAGGTGTGAGAACATGCTTGGCAACAGGCGAGGAATCAACATATGAGAGGATTCCTTACTATGCTTGGAACAAGGATTCCCGACCAAGGATTTATTTAGTTGAGGATTTCACATTAATATCGGTGTATATCAATGCATATATCTGAGAAAATTTGATTTAAGCGTAAATCTGCAAAAGTGAGGATTTTCAAATCTTATCGGAGGAGTTCAGATTTGAAAATCCAAACATATGGGGATTTCCATAGGTTCAAATCCTCAGGGATTAACAATTGCCAAATATGGATTTTCCATGAGCGGGTGGAAAGCAAAAATCTTCTTCCTTGAGGATTTGGTTGTCAAACGTGACTTCAGAAATTAATTAGCATTGAGGGTTTTTCAAAGAGTACAATGTGAAAAAGCTCATTTCCTGCATTTCATTTTTCAGTAGAGAAATAGAAACCAGGGAATGAAATTGGACAAAGGGTTAACTTGGTCTGGCATTGGGCTCAACTTGGGTTTCATTCTTACTACTATGGGCCCTTAATGGGCCATGTCTTGGTCAGTATCTAACACAAAGGGTGTATACAGTTTGTAAATGTGGGCTGGACATCTCGGGCCTGCAAAGGTGGATCCAAGCTTAAAAGTTAGGCCCAAAAAACCTAATAAATGGCCCTACTGGACAATGTTTGGCCTGGCCTGTCCTGGCCAATGAACGTTCAATATCTCCATCAGATTCAAATGTTTGGGAGGTGATTATTATAGATCTGTCACATGTTAAATGAAAAAAAAAAAAAAAAAAAAAAAGATCCTCTTAATCACCCTCCATTTGTTAGATATCCATAACTTCATGAAACTGATTTTTTCTATCGGTAACAGTAAATTAAATTAAGGATAAAGCAACAGTACAAGAAAATCTCCAACAAAAAGAAGAAGAAGTAGAAAAAAAAAAAAGAGTTGGTACAAAAGCTTTATACCAACACAAAAAACAACAAAACTAAGCAGTATGGGCCACAAGCTGAACAACTTAATGCACCCCTTGTTTGACTAGAGAGTCTGCCCTACCATTTACTGACTAATAAATATGAGAGAAAGAAACTTTAATCGAAGAAGATAAAGACTTAATCTCATTGAAATAATATTGGAATCTCCAAGGACCCCTCTCCACCTTAGACACCCACCTATGGAAGAATCACTTTCCACAATTAAGCTAATTTCCTTGAAAGTAAAAGAAAAAAAAATCCTTAAGGCTTTCAAAATAGCAAGCACTTCTGCTTCATTAGATTCTTTTATACCAATATTCTTGGAGAACATAAACAATACTTCACCTTTATCATTCCTAAGAATAACACCAATACCCACTGCTCGAGCTTGCCTTTAGCTGCACCATCAACATTAAATTTTAACTAACCTGATGGAGGAGGACACCAACAGACCACTTTCCTATCCTTGGACCGACCACATGATATGCAAGCTTCCCAATTCTGAAGTATATAATCTAAATTCATTCAAATAAATTCATTTCTTAAAAGAGCCCATTTGCTACTTTAACCTCCACAAGCAAAACAATATCTTCCGGCATTGAAGGAGATCTCCTAAAAATTTCGTCATTTCTTTACTTCCGAAGAGACCACAAAATTGCAAATGGAATGATCCTTCACAAAATTAAGCCACAACCATCATGAAACTGATTTTTAAACTAAGACATTAGACATCCAAACTTCGACCAAGAAAGCACTTCTCCATTTTGGATTTCAAAGCAAGGATTGTAGAGGAGTATGAAGGCACTAAGCATCCAGCCAATGCTTTACCTTTATAGAAATTGAGAACCCTGTCTTCTACCATCTAGAATCAGCAATTAACACAGTGACTGTGAGCGAAAAACCTCCATGTACAAACCAACTACTTCTAGATGTAAGCGTGTTTGTCTGAGGAGAGGATTCTGCACTTAGCAAGTTTGTTAACAACTAACAAGTAAGAAATCCGAATCTCAAGAACTCCTCACTGTCCTTGGAATAGGGATTCCTCACTGAGGATTAGTAGTTGATGATTTCACATTGATATCGATGCATATCATTGCATATAGCTGAGAAAAAAAAGTGTGGATTTATATATGTCCTCAAAATGAGGATTTTCATATGTCCATATCCTCGAAGATTTATAATTGCCAAACATAAGTTTTCCACAACTTTATGAAAACAGGGAGTTCTTTTTTTAAGGATTTGGTTGCCAAACGTGACCTCTATTTCCGCGATAGAGAGGAAAGTATCTCATTATGTTTTCATGGTAAAAAAAATTCGTACACCAAACTGATATAGTATTTGAAATGCTCAGGGACATAATCTTATCAGAAATCCCAATCAGTTACCATTCTAATTAGAAATAACTCTAACCAAACAGGTTTAGTCTAAGCTATAGCAAGCAAAGCAGTGTCATGACTCATAAGGTCTTTGATTCCCCGAAAGTAGTTGAGCACCGAAATGTCGAGCAGCATGCGGCAGCTTCTGATTGGTCCTGCAATTGTGGGCCCCCCATTGGATTAATTTTTCAAGAGTCAGAAGCGTGTGGAACGTGGGATTGACTTTGACCACAAAGTGACAAAAAGAGTTTCTGAATGAGATCAATATAAAAATAAATAAAGCTGAGAGAAGTTGTAGTGAATTTTGTCAACTATAGACATTTGATGCTTAGACGCATTTACAACTACTCTTCTGTCTCCAAGTGAGGGGGTAAAGTATAGTTTACTCTTATTGCACCCCTCAAGTTGTTGCATTTTTGCCCAACTGCCCTTGTAACCAACTCACTGAGTCAAAATGGGCTGTCTAGAAGAAATTGGCCGAGTTTCCGCCCGCGTCGGAGCCGACTATACTTAAAAGTAAGACTCAAAATTTGATTTAAAAAATTTATTAGATTTTAATAGTTGAAGCTGAATGTTTATGATGCCTAGAAATAATTAGAAATTCATACGGATATCACGTTATTAGTCCCTCCCGGCATTTCAAGTGCTCTCTGTTTGATTTATAGAATTAAGAATTCTAAATCCTAATGTGCATGAAAAGCCACTTCTGGCCTTCTGAACTCTTCAAATTCCAACATTCTAAATGCGAGGATAGGTTGAACATTTAGAATGTCACTTTGGAGAATAATACGGGGAGAATTTGGAATCCCCTCCTAAACAAGAATTTTCAGAGTTATTCTTGCAACCAAACAGGCGCAAGGGTGTAAGCAGTAATGGTGTATGTAATGTGTAAGCACTAAGCAGTAAGGGTGTATGCAGGGTTATGTTGCATGCATCCTTTATAATATAATTAAGTACTTTGTTGCTTACTTAGTATCACCAATACCAGAAGGCATGCCAAAACACAATTATAATATATATATATTTTTGTCGGCAAGAAGTTAACACGATATATTATAGAAGAGAGCAATTTCTACCTTGGCAAGCTTTGCATTTGGATACGTACGTAGTAAGCATCAGGAAAAGGTGATGAGAAGTCTTTAAAAGTAATTTGCAAAGAATGAGACCATCAGGTTATTTTATCCTTTGATTTTAGTGGCTTGATGTTGAAAACTTCCTAGCCTTTTTTATTTAGGGCCTGTACTTCATTTGCATAATAAAATCATAGCCCAAGAAGTTCCACCAAAGAAGGTGAGGGGTGAAGCATATGAGGTAGAGATACAGATGAAAACGACCTTGATTCCTAGGATTTAAATTACTGGTGGGGTACTCATTCCAATCTCCCTTAATAAATTTTCATTGGAGCGCAAGTTATTTGATGGTTGCTTTTGGATACTCGATCAACTTTGATTCTCATTTTTAACCACTTACATAAATACTAAGTCTTAGAATATATCTAAGGACTCACACATGAAACAGGCATTTTTTGTTTGTATATTCACCTTGAATTTTCTATTGATCAACTAAAAATTAGTTTAGTCGATTGTCAAATGGAGGTGAGTGCTAGGTGTGAACAGATAGGACTGTTCGAACGTTGGCCCAGCTGGAGAGACGATCATGTCTAACTAATATGCTGAGTTCTACCCAAAACTAAAAGCTTTCATGGTGAGGTCTGGTTTGTTTTACT
This sequence comes from Camphora micrantha, assembly GCA_003546025.1. Taxonomy (NCBI): domain Eukaryota; kingdom Viridiplantae; phylum Streptophyta; class Magnoliopsida; order Laurales; family Lauraceae; genus Camphora; species Camphora micrantha. The sequence continues at coordinate 12,451,777 of QPKB01000001.1, forward strand.
TCTGCGATTTTGATTTGCACAAAGCTTGCATCATGACAATTGTCAAGTCAGCTAAGGCCCTCACAGATGTTTTGACTTTGCCTAAATTAAGAAGCTTCAAACAATGTTTGTTACATTCTTTAGCGTATGGATTTGACAACTGGAACTAAAACTAGAGGGTTTAATCTGTAGGGGGCACTAAAGATTCCAGTCTTCTATCTGTGGACTGAGTTGACTTATTCAAGGCTGTCCCTTGTACAACTATGCAAACCAATAGAAGTAGTGTACATAGCGTGATGTGTTGGGCATCTCATAAGCGAGTTTGGATCCGTTTACTCTCTCACCTGGAGAATTCCTCACTTGAAGAGTAGTGGAATCAGAGAGTGTCGCTGTCATATTAAGGACACTCGCTTCCGTAGCTCCACCCAGGGATCAATCCCGAGTGAGCAGGTTTTTTCCACTCTTCCTGACCACTGGGCCAAATAGGGCAAAAAAAAAAAAAAAAAAGAAGAGAGTAGTGGAATCCGTAGTGGGCCCACCTATTAAAAATTCGAGCTATTGAAAATGAATGCCCTCACTGAGTATGAGACTTCCTCAAATTTGACTTTAATCGGAGTTGGCCCCACTGTTAGACTGATTATATGATGAAGAACATCATGAGCACAATCCTATGCATTATTGATCGTACTTGTTAATTACATTATTCATCATATAGTCAATCATAATGTGGGATCAACTTCTACTTAGAGTAAAATTGAGAAAATTCCATACAAATACACAGTAAGGACGTTTGTTTTGGATAGCTCAGATCTTCAATAGATGGGCCCTATTATAGAATTCTATTGAGATACTAGAGGGTCCGGACTCCTCAGAGAATTTCAAAATCCCATTTAGGGTAGATAAAAAGTATAAGGTTAAACCCTAATTAGTACACAGATTATGGCCATTGTGTTTTCTCTAAGCATTGTCAATGGGACACAACTGTAATTATGTGATGGTTCTTTTAGTTGGGCATTGGAACAGAAATTATCCACTTTCCACTCTCTGGTCAAGCCATAGATGGGGACACATAGTTCCTGATTTTTTCTGGAATTCTTAAAGAGGGTGGTCCATCTTTTAAGCAAATGACAAAAACATAGAAAACCAACACCAGCCCACTAATCATACAGAGGGAGTCTCCATGAAGCAAGCTCTGTACACAAAAAGAATATACATATTCCTATCATGTTGGTTCAAAAAACAATCTATAAAATATCACTGTTTACAGTATTTGAGAATCATCCATTTCACCAAATGGGCCATTCCACAAGGAATCTACCCCAAAAAACTTAAAAGAAACATCAATGCAGTGGGGCTTTCTTAAAAAGATCTCTCTCTTCTCCATGAAATCTTGTATTCTACTCAGAGCAACTTCCAGTGTCTGCTGGCTTATGTTGGCAAAGCACACCCTAAACCAACCAAACTCAGAGCAATGACATGAGGAGCCTGGAGAGATATTCAGCTTCACTTCATGCAAGATTGAATTCCACAGTTTCAACTCTCCTTCTCTTGTGGGCTTTTCCAGCAGAGGGGTCAAATTCATCCAGCAAAAAAGTCCAGCATTTCCTTTCAAACACTCAATCCCAGCTTTCCTCAGCCCTTCAATAAAATACCCATGTCTCCTCTTTAGTCTCTCTCTATTTGTCTCTATATATTTCTTTGTGAATTCAGTATCTGATAGCATTGAGGCCAGCAGGTTCTGAGTTTGAGATGAGACTAAGCTGAAGCTAGACATCCTTCTGGCAGTGGTCACAACCCTGTTGTTGTATGAGTATATGGTCCCAACTCTAAAGCCTGGTAAGCCTAGATCTTTTGATAGACTGTAAACAATGTGAACTCTCTCCGAATCTCTGTAATTCCGGGCCTCTAGGATCTCTGCGACGCTTATGAATTCGATGGAGGAGAAGACAGAGCCTGAGTATATCTCGTCGGATATAAGGTGGATGTTTTTAAGTGATACGAAGTCTAGAATCTTTTCAAGGACTGATCGTTCGATGGTTGCGCCCAATGGGTTCGAAGGATTTGTGATGAGCAGCCCTCTGATTTTGATGTTCATGGCTTCAGCTTCATTGCATGCATTTTCTAAGGCTTCCACTGTGATGCGGAAATTGTTCTCGCTGTCACAATGGACCGGAATGATCTTTACACCAGTTCTCCACCTTAGATCTCTGTCAAATCTGTAGAAGATAAACATAAAATCATATTAATCAGCAAGCATAAACATAGAACACTCTTCATGAAAAAGTAAAGAAATTCTGTTGAATTGCATGTTCTAATAGGCCACTGAAAAGGCTCGTAAGAAATTCCTTCTTTTTTAACTGAACTTGAGCTTTTTGGTTGGAATACATGGAGACATGTTTGAGTACTTTTGAGAAATTGAAGAACAAGTGCTTGCTGGATTACTCATCAATGGTTTTTCCCTCACAATTACCAGCACTTGTACTTAAATGGGCGCCTGTGTAATGAAATGGGATGGGTCCTTTTGTGAACTGAAAAAAGAAAAAAATACGTTGTATGAAAATGTTGGTTTTATATCTTGTATTAACTGGATTGGTCCATTGGGTTAGCCGTAGACCAAACTTAGGATTAGGGGCATTTTGGTAACTAAATCTTAACTTTCTCAGTCACTAAAAAAGAAAAGAGGAGATTATATACATATGATGTAATTTGTAATCCTAGATTTTGAAGAGAGTCAAGATGTGGTGAATCAATTATTCTTTTGCAGTGGATGTAGGCGCAATGCGGAACCACATAAATCCTAGTGTCTCTCTTGTGTGGCTTGTTTGATCGCTCATAGGTATTTGCGCTTCAGCATGCATGTACCAACAAAAGAGAAGTACAAGTGATAGGAGTTGAATGCATTACTAACCCAGGATAATATGGAGTTGGAACAAGCAAAGCATCTCCAGGGTCTGCTAATATGAATGTTAATAGCTCATTTGCTGCAGTGGCGCCTGCAGTGAGGACGATCCTATCAGGGTCAAACTTGACTTTATTTCCTCTAATTTGCTCCATGAAACTTGCCATTGCCTGCTCACACATAGATGTTGCTTAATAAGGTTAGAATTGTATTCATCTTCGGTCATAGTCTAATGCAAATACAGTAAGATTTGGGCTGTTTTTACAAACAATTTGGGAGAGGCTTAGAGCAATTAACCTGTCTGAAAGACTTGAGTCCATGGTAGTCTTGAAACAAGGCATTATCTCTAAAGCTAGAGATGCCACTCCCCCAACCAGAAGCTTCTGGATGCTGTTCTAAGTACTCCTCCAGTAAATCAAATGAAACCTGTCCAAAACCAAAAGCACGAGATTCAATCCAGTGCCTAAAACCATAGCTATTGATCTTTCTCTTCAAATTTTTTTTTTTTTCTGAAACTGGATGATGAAACTATTGTTGGGTTTCTCAACTTTGTTGAAACTTACTTGATTTTCAGCCAATCCCATCTGTATGACTCCTGATGGGTTCTTCACAGCATCATAAGGATCTTCATCGTAAGCCTTCCATCCAGCAAAGTAAGGAGAGTCCTCTCCATGTGTGTCAGAAACTGCAATTGAAGACAGCCCAACACTAGGTTTCTCAGTATCTATTGCCATTTTCAGCTCTCTCACAACAAAAGGCCTACAGCAAGAAGTATCTGCCTTTGAAGTATGAAAGCTAGGAGATAACTTACTTAAAGAAATCTCTTCAAGGAACCCATATATATAGGAGTCCATTCTCAAAGGTCAGTATTTTCCTTGTATATCATGAAAGTTACTGTTCAAAAAAAAAAAAAAAAAAAAAAAAAAAAAATAGAAGAGAGAAAAGAAAAGTAAGATCATGGAAAGTTTCCTCTAAGAAAGAGGCCAATGATTGGTCATCTTGTGTAAGCAAAAGGCAGGGCTCTGATTGACAAAAGGGGTTTCTAACTCTGGAGACAGCTGTTATCTTTTGTCATTGATGGCTCTCTTTATCCCAATCTCCATGAAATCTAATATCAAATATGGTGGTTGATGAGACGGGTGTTTATCCTTGATTTGTTTGATTTTCTGTTCTCTTCATGACTCATGTTTCTGTTGGTAGCCTTTCTTAATGCATTTTGACTTCCAGTGTCCTTTTGGCTCTATCTTGGCAGTTGCTTTCCTTAATCAAGTGCTGGACTCCAATGTGACAGTGTAAATTCTAGGTTGGGCTTCAGTTTTGGCCTACTTTTGCCTCATTTGGTTCCAAACCCATAAACCCATGTGCATGTCAACAGCCACACAAATTTGATCATCCCAATTGAGGGGTCTCATTGTGGATATGGACCATGCCTAGATATCAAAATGGCATCTAAAAATCAAAGGGATATATTTTTTTGGTATGTTGGTAAAAGGAAATCTATTGAGAACCATAACAAAACAACAAACCAAAAGCTAGACATAGACAAGAGTAATTAGTAGAGTGAGAAGATACAAAGTACAGTTAACTTCATAAGAAAAGACAGGGTATCATCTATACTCTTAAAAATTACTGTGGTATTCCCTAGGACTAACTTCCCAACTTCCAGTGTTTTATCAAAATCTAGAGAACTCTCTGCTTTCTCAGGCCATTATATTTCATGGGTCATCATAAATGTAAAATTTAGGTAAATTAAGGAAAAGAAATAAATGAGATAGTGCTATCATATGATGGGTATTTTTATTTTTGTCCCATTTTGGAAAAAAAAAAAACATTGAATATGTTTAAAGCCCCCCATTCGGCAGTTTGTTGGGAGGTGGTTTCACCAAACTGTTCTAGACAATAAACAATAGAACAGGATAACAGAAACTAACATGCAAGAGAAAAGTGGAAAACTTTTTTTTTTTTGCATGAAACAGTGTTTATTATTGAAAAGTGGAAAACTTGCTCATTAGCATTAGCTAAATGAGTGGCTGAAAATCATGGGGTATCCATGTGCCAAGAGGAGAGGCATGGGCCTTTCCCTCTAGTGGTTGTGTCATAAAAAAGGGGAAAAGTTGTGACGAATTCCGGGCCTATAACAACTTAAAAACTATGGTCTCACCTGACAAAAAGATATATCTTCTTTAGAATAATGAGATGTGGTCATAGTCAATGAGTGACTTCTATCAATTACTTTAGGATTTGATTTAAATGATGCTAGAAATACCTCCTAAGGTAACCCAAATCACTAATTATGTTGCATGAAGATGTTTGAATAAGACCCACATGATGCTCGAGGGATTGTTTAATAATAAAAAAAGCCCAGAGAAAGAGAGAGAGAGAGAAGGGGTTGGGGGGGCCTCCTGCCTGGGATTGTTCAATACTGAAAAAAAAAAGTGCCCACGAAAGAGCAAGAGCAGAGGGGGGGACGGGGAACATTGCTGGCTAGCCCTTCCCCTTCTACTGAGAATTCAAAGTCCATTAAAATTTTCAACATTCTGACATTGAAAATGTTTTTTACTGGGCCCATAGTGGGATTTGAAGTTCTAACAGAAGAACCATTAAAGAGACAAGGGTTAAAGGATAAAAGACAGAGATATAAGTGAGACCCTCACTTCTTTAGGACTCTTCCGTACTAGTAGATATGAATATGATTCCAGACTTTACGAAGTTTTATTTCATTGGGAGAGAGGAATTATGCATTTCTATCTCTCCCATTGGAGATCGAAGTCCTCTTTATCGAAAAAATTAGTTCATTTCCTTCTACTCTTCCACAAGAAAAATATGTCGCACCAAACAAAGAAAAAGTGGACAACACAGAAGGTTAAAACAATTTTTCTCTTTATTGCAGAACTCTCCTATCACGCAAATGCACCCTTTAAAATTGAATCATTAAGGTGATGGTTATTAAAAGAATGACTAGTATATGACCGTTTGTGGATATTCTTATCCCTTTGAGTAAGAGGCATTGTTTATAATTTTTTAGAAATTCAATAACAATCACGCCCTCACACAAGCTTTAGAAGAATCACATTGAAATTTTAATAGGTTTCAAGATTTTTTCAACAAGTATTTCCCAAATTATTGTATTCAGCTGTGTAAAATTAACTATCTATATTCATCCTTAGCTATTGCACAAGATATTGTACCACTAACACTCATATTCATAGAATGTTATTTTTTTTTCTTTTTCTTTTTATCTATTGACTCATAGAATGTAATTTCCAAGAGTCCTTCATTGCAAAGTTTTGAAATATATATATTTCTTTTGGGTGTGAAATGGTGGGAAAAATCATAAGATTTCTTTTTCAGAGTGGGCTGTGAAGCTTGGTTGTCAATAAAAGGCTGAGTCAGGTAGCTCTTCGACCCTTGTTTTTATCCTTAGGCAGTGGCTTATCCATATTTGTCAACCTTAAAACAAACTCATATTTCAAACTTGAAGAATTTTGGAAGTCATTCCAAAAACAGGTACCTTTCAGATAAATATAAAATATATAACTTGGAAAGTATGACTACCCACATGGTTTTTTGACTCCATTTTGGACACTATTGCACCAACCAGTGCCACAACCCTTTTGTTTGGCCTTTTTACTCAAAAGAAGTAATTTACAAAATAGAAAATTTTGTGAATCTTTACTTTTAATTTCTTTTTACTATCTTTTAGAAGTAAATAAAGTAACAAAATATGATTCTTAGGTCTTGAAGTTTAAAGTATCACTATTCGGCATCAACCTAACTTAGCGAAAAAAGTAACAAAATATGATCCAAAAGTGTTGAGAAGGGAGTTCAAATACGATCTTCATATACTTTTGGTATTGGATTAACCCATTAAAAATCATTATCATAATGATCCAAACCTTTATGTATCAGGCGATATTATCTGGCTTGTAACCAGCATTCTAGAATTCGAGTGGACCATCCTAATAATCAGTGATTATTCGGCGCTAACTCATTGGGTGTGAATTCTTAAACATCTCTTTAGTGATTATTCGGCACTAACTCATTGGGTTTGAATGGGTTTGAATTCTTAAACATCTCTTTAGTGATTATTCGGCGCTAACTCATTGGTTTGAATTCTTAAACATCTCTTTGATGATTGCCATTCGATAAGATCATCAGCATTAGAATCACTTAAGGTTGTGCTCAATCAACAATTGGGTCCACTAGTTCAAAAGATATACAACTGAAGTGGCCCTATCAATGCATGGAATGATATTAGAACTAGCAATGTAAGTTGGCATATTTATTTGAAGCGCGTGAGCTATGTCCAAGGGAAAAGAAGGGCATGTGAGTTGGCCTCGAAAATGAAAGATATGAATGAAACCTTTGACATTTGGAGTACTGGCACCAACTGTAGACCAGAGACCACTTTCGCACATGAATGTGGTGTCTGGACAGCTCATCTGAGGTAGCCTCTATATATAGATGAGTTGCAGAGATGATGCACGATGGACCCTACCTTCTTGGGTACCCATTGATCGTCGTCATTTTCATCTTAGTTTTATCCCATCAATTGAAGATACTAACGTTTTTATTATTCGGCCATAGAAGTTATTCAATCTTATAACCTAATTTTCTTCTGTATCCATGTTTTGTTTACTAGCTAAGAGGAGATTTTTTTCCTTGAGCGCAATCATGTTCATGCAACTCTATAAGGTCCACTTTGGGCCACCTTTGTTCCTTTCGTACTCTTATCCCATGGTTTGGCACCATGCCTAATTTTATGCTTATCAAAACTTTACTCTTGGATTGAATCCAAAATAAAAGACCTACAATTAAAAGACCATTCAACTTTAAGACTATTGAATGAAGGGATAAGATAATTTAATGGGGTTGCAATAATTTAATGGGGCTACATGACCCTTTTTATAAAGAAAACTTTCTATTTTGCTACATTCAGTGGGAATGCATCTAAGTGGACCACATGATCTAAACTACGTAAGCACTATATGTAGTTTGCTCATAGGTTAAGATTTTCCATTTTGTAAGATGCAACTAGTTTGTTACATATTGGATTAGTTTGAAAAAGCTCTCTCTCTCTCTCTCTCTCTCTCTCTCTCTCTCTCTCAATTGATAACTACTAAAACATATTCGATTAGTTTGAAAAAGAAAGAAAATGTTGGGAAAAGTAGCCTACTGATGAACCCATTGCCTTTAGTTGGGGCAATATAAGTCATGGAGACTGTTGGAATCATAGTCCACCACAGCTGATGGGTGATGCTCTAGGAATCTTTCCATAAATATATAACACCAAATCAAGAGGTGGAATTGGTCCTGAGCCACAGGAAATGTATTGCTGACGCCCCAAAAACTGCAGGATTACAAGTTGCTCAGCTAGAGCTGATTGAGAAAGCATTACCCTTAATGGATGCAGGAAAAACAAAGAGAGAACACAAGTCACTGGATTCTTATATATATCTTAGGATAGTTTTCTAGCATCCCCAACCCACATTTGGGCCCCATCTTGTCAACCCTTTGCATCATTGAAACATGAGTCCTCATGGGCCCACATACATGGAGCTTTCTCATCAGGAAACTGAACATTTCTGATGCCAAGAATTGACACCCCTAGATTTGTATGTACAGATTGCTTGAGTCCATTACCTTGTACAAGTGATTCTGTGTGTTTAGTGACCCGAACCATGGATGGATACTGAGAGGACCCCACCCTGGATGGACCAGCAGAAGTCTTAAACTAGAAGATCTCAACAATACAATCTTTCTCCATTTTTTAATAAAGCAGATCATTGTTCCATCTTCTTGTAATTTAGGAGAAATTTTGTTTTGGACCCATTACCAATATATCAACAATATCAACCATCAAAGAGAGAGAGGATGACAAGATCTTCACATGGCATGAATGATAGAGCTTTTTGGAAAAGAAATGATTGATTCCAAATCCAAACTAGCGCAGCAGAATTGCACATGGTCTTGGATTGAGGGACCTAAAAGTTAATACTGGTTCAAGACCCATGCACTGATTTTTATAATGGTATGGATCATGGAAGAATATTGATGTCCAACCAAGGCACGCCGCGTAAAAGATCTTGATTATGATCATGGGGAATCATATCAAGAAGAGATCAGAGTAAGATATTGAGTAGTTTAGAATTTAGATACTAGTACCTACTCTGGTGCCATTAGATTTGGGGGCGCCCATGGATTGCTCTAAATATGACTTATGTAGCCTTTATACCTTTTGATGTATAGGATGCGCCCCCCCCCCCTCTCACACACACATTTAACCCAAGCTGTGATGGTCATATATCATGAATTTAAGTTAAAAAAGTGGCACATTTGGTTGACCCTTTATTTGGTTATCTACCAGAGTTGGTGTGGCACCTCCCTATTACACAAACAACAAAAGATCAATTCTTAGGTTGTAGCGCTAACACCAATGGCGAGGGACTTGGGTGAATGTGTCTGTGAATGGGTGAGTGAGTACTTACCTTTGAAAAAAAGAGTGGGCAGAGGGAATTTTTTCTTGAGGGGTTCTCTGTATAGTAGTAACAGCAAGAACAACAATAACCACAACGATAATAATAAAGAAAAAGAAAGTCTTAGTATGTAAAAAGTAATCAAGGTTTTCACAACTTTTGGGAGGTCATGGCCACACCCTCCTCTTGCTAGGCCTGATGAGACAGATTAATATTGGTGGCAAATAGGCCCCATAAGGCATCTTTCTTTTTATTCTTTTTATTGACATAAGGTGACAAACCAATGGTGAATGTGAAGCCCATGTATGCAAGACCAAGGATGAATGGAATGTGCAAAGTAGCTATTGATGTCATGGGATCTGGGGTAAATAAATTTAGAAAAAAAATGTCGACTTAAGGAAGACTAATATGTAAAATCCCCTTGATATTTCCATGGTAAAAATGGTTTAGGTCTCACCTTTCCCATTCACTATGTACATAAATGTGTATATATATATATATATATATATATAAACATTCATGATTCAAGCCTAATAAGGTCAAATCCTTACATATGGAGCCCACTTTTCATCATCTCAATTCATTAAGTGTACTAGTGGGTGATTACGTCACGATGGGTCTAATGTCACTTAATCTAATGGTTGGGCTCACTGCAATTAATTTAAAATTCTGTTAGGCAAAGATTGAGGAGAGGTTAGAACTTTTGACCCATTTTTTTAAATTTATAACAAAGACCCCTCACTAAAAGTTTTGTTAGTCAATTTCTTGTGAAGTTGGATTGCTGTCAGTAGCAATGGAATAATTGAGTGCCCCTGTGGGGGGATTCAAAGAGATAGTATCATAGAATATATTTCAATGCAGGATGAAATATACAAAAACATGTATGAGAAGTAGAGAAGGTATCTTTATAGTTTTTCATGGCCCCGTGTGGGGATTATTGAATAATACCACCTTTCATGAGTTCCAACGTAGAGATCATGTGGAAGATAATAGCACCAAGCGTGCATGGGTTGTCATGGAGCTGTGACACTAAAAATGAGAGAGAGAGAGAGAGAGAGAGAGAGAGAGAGAGAGGGGATTGGTTCCAGTAAAAGTGAACAAAGAAGGGAATGGAGTCAAAGGAGTGTGGATTGAAAGTAGGTGTGCAAATTTGGCAGGTGGATTCGGCTCAACTGAAGTCAAAGCCCAAATTTTATTTTGATAGGCTCCAACCCAACCATGATTTAAATAAAACTAGAACAAATTAACAAGACCCTATTCAAACATGGCACCAAGGTTAATACCCCTTAATCAACTGGGATTTGGGATTTACCAAAAAAAATATTGGAACTTAGGTTGGGTTGGATTAGGTGCCCAAAATTGAGGGAAAAAGAAAAAAAAAATGGAGATGCGGGGTGTTGAACCCCGTACGGATCAGGTGCCCAAAATTGAGGGAAAAAGAAAAAAAAAAAAATAGAGATGCGGGGTATCGAACCCCGTACGGATCAGGTGCCCAAAATTGAGGGAAAAAGAGAGAAAAAAAAAAATGGAGATGCGGGTTATCGAACCCGTATGGATCAGGTGCTCAAAATTGAAGGAAAAAGAAAAAAAACAAATGGAGATGCGGGGTATCGAACCCCGTACCTCTCGCATGCAAAGCGAGCGCTCTACCGTTTGAGCTACATCCCCATATGCTGAAGTTTTGATCCTTTACTTATTTAAATCTGTAATAAGGATCATTTGCAACATCATCTCAAATAAATTGTTTTTAGGTAGGGATGATGATGGAATAGGTGGATCATGATCCCAACCCAACCTGCTTAAATCTCTACTAGCATGGGCAGTGATTTTAGCTAATGGGCTACCGGGCCTAATTTTCGGGCCCAATAGTTAAACAATCTAGGCTGGGCCAACATATTGAGCATAAAGGCATATGTAGATTTTGCGAGAGAGCTAGGTCAGAGACTGAGTTCAGGATGGGCTGGATCCATGCATCAGTATTAGGTTTAATAACTAAATGGGTCAAGCTTGGACAAACTTCAGCCCTGGTGGCGTACCCAGCTCAATTCATGGATACTGGTTAGGTTTGGGTTGTCCATAATTGAACCTAACGTTGTTGCAACAATTGAACAAACCACAACAAATAAGAATTCAAAGTTATATTATAAAGATGATGAAAGTTCTAAGAAGGAATTCATAATGATTTTCATTTAAAGCAGAAAGTTTGACAGGCTTCTCATCTCTAGGTTTCGAGTGTGAATAAATAAAATTCATTGGAGTGTGAATAGTTTTAATTGGTCGATTGCTAATTGAATGCAACCCTCCATCTTTATTAGGACTTGCAAACTACACATTCTATAAGATAAATGATGATTGGAAAAAAAAAAAAAAAAATCTCCAATCCTCCCTTGTCAAGATACAAGTACAACCCTTTGAAGGCGTATAAAAAAAGCAAGGCTCTCCTAAGCTCAAGCTTAGGAGAAATTTTCATAAGTTCATGCTTGTGGGGCCCACCTTTGGTCCATCCAAATGAACCAAACACATGACCCCCATAAATTGCACATGTTCACTAACTTTCAGTCAAATCTGAATTTACTGGACCGTTGGATCAACTATGTATTGATCCGAATGGATTATTGACCATTAAATTTTTAGGTCCATTTGAAGATGATAGAATCATGGTTGAGGCTAATTTTTTGTAGAGAGGAGGATCCAAGGGAGTCCTTGAAATCCCCCCGTCTCCATCCCCATGCGGGTCTCCAAGTGGGCCCCACCAAACACTTGAGCTTACCTTATCTTAAGCTTGAGCTTGGAGAGCTGGCTCCGCATAAAAATAATGCAAAACTAAAACATCCACACCACAGCTGACAACAAACTGCAACCTCTCTCATTTTCAAGGAATAGACTCTTCCACAAAATATCAGTATATGAGATGATGATTGAGAGGTCAACCAAAAGAGATTCCTTCTTTAGAGCATCTTTAATGAGAAAACACATCTTACTCTAAATTACAAGCATCAAAGTCAACTCACATTAATGGCATTGACAAAGCAAATCATGGAAGCAAACAGTACATCTCCAATGGAATATTGCAAATTTTTTTGTTATGACTGGCATATAGGATAATGATATTTTGTACAATCAGATTATTTTAGATTGGAAATGAATTGCATTCTATTTTCATATGAAAATTGGTAATTAAAATATCTTAAAAACAGCATTTAACCAAATGAAAGTCCATCTTTTGTTTGACAAGGAAAATGTGCACTCTAATTTCATTATTTACATGGTTCTCACTCGGCTGTCCATGTTTGAACCCTGTGTACGCCTCTTTCTACTTGTGTAGACTAGCTCCATTCGCACTTGTGTGGACTTTCTTTTCATGTGTGCGGTTTCTTTTCCACGTGAGTAGGCTGTCTTCCTCCATGTGCGTGGGCTTTCTCTTGGGTCCTAGCCCGGCCCTTTGGCTGGGGTTTAAAAAAAAAAAAAATTCATTAGTTATATATGCTTGTAAAACAACCCAAAATATTCTTCCTCTGTAATCAGCAAAATGCAGGGCTTTTTTCTCCATTCTAGTAAGCAAGTCATCATCATTTTATGATTCAGTTAAAGAAAGAAAATTGAGCATCTGTTGAGGGTGTTTCATACAAAATTCAATGAGATAGCTATAAGAGGATATTTCCAACTAATCTATGCTGATGGAGAGATTTCAAATTATTAAAATGTCAACAGGAGTTTGTTTTTAAAGTAAAAATGTCAACAGGAGGTTTCCAAAGCTGTATTCTTTCTATAGAATTGATTGTTGGTTGAGTTCCTCAACCAGGGATAGAGGATTTGTGATAGTTCCAACAATGGTTTGACTTTTCATGTCCTATATATGGATTTTTCTGAGGTAGCTTGAGATTCAAGGTTTTGTTTAAACAACTATGATAATTACATTGACCAAGTAAGTTGAGATTGGGTTGATGTGCGATTTGACATGGTTGTTTGCACCATTATAATCAAGACCAGTGGAGTGAGAGGAGCATTTGTTTTGATGCTTAGTGTCATTGAAGGAAATGGTTCAATGTCAACTCAATTATTCAAATGCATGTAAAGTTCAAATCTTCTTTGAGTACTTTGGCAATGTGGGCTCTTTAGAATTTAGAAAATCTACACGAACCAGCCTCCAGCAGTACACATCACTAGATTTATAGCACCAGGAGAAACACTAGTGCAGTGCTTTCTTACATGAAAAGAGAAAAATGTAGTAATTTTCCTTGATTTTCCTGTGAGGGGATAGAAACTGCTTTTCTACACCCAAACAAAAACTAACTTTCCTGGAGTGCAGAATCCCAGCATTAAAAAAACAAGCCCTCTAATGTTTAGGAAAACTTTCCGTGGAAGAGGTTCACTTCATATGAACATTTTGTAACCTTCTGCGGAAGATTCATTATTCTTAACCATGCTCCTCATTTGGAACCATGGTCATTTAAGGCCTATTTGTTTGCATAAAATATGTAAAAAGTACTCATGGTCAAATGAGCTCGAACTCAGGATTATTAAAGAGATAAGGATGAACGACATGAGGTGGAGCCGTAGATGAGACCTTGACTTTCTTGGGCACTGAATTCCTAAGGTTATGGATGGGGAGGGGAGGTTATTTGTATTGAAACGCATTTATGTTACCTCTACCAACGCTTCAAGGTTTTTGTATAAATTGTCATAGCCAACCGATCGCGAGTTCGGAATTCGATCGGATCACAGAGAAATAACTTAGCACTAAAAAATAACTAGATAAAACTCAGTAGGGTTTTCCTGAAAAAAAAAAAAAATACTAGTGAGATTGCTCAGAGTATTGTATAGTGCTTGAATTTATCATATAGCAAAATTATGCAATGCACTCTCTTAAGTCTTAACCTGCACTTTCTACATGTTGGACTCACAACCTGCACTTTGTATAAGTTGGACTCAAATAACTATCTGTAATATACTCTCCTGCTACTGATCTATTCTCTTTCTCATTTCTATCTCAAATGTCATCTCGGTTAAAAAAGTTCAGTGCTGATCCCATGGTGCCGGCTCTTCACGTTGTACACTGTGGGGTCTACTTGGAGATGGGAAGATCTTTATGGGCCCTACTTGAATATAAAGTTTCTAGCCTATCATATCATTTAAACCCCTTGATCCATGGCCCACAAATTCAAAGTTTCAGTCAATCAATAGTCCAGTCCATTTGGATAAGTACAAACTAATGAGATCCGGTGAAACACGTGAGCCCTTTTTTGAATATTTAATCCAATAGTTTATATTATTTTAGATGGGGTTGAAATTTAAAATAGGCACTTTACAGAAAGGCCCTACATTTTCATACAATCTAAAAAGGAACTTCTATTTTATGTTTTTGTTAAAAACCTCCCTTGGCTTACTATAAAACTCAAAAAAGTAACTACTTCCATAGAAATTCTCCAATTTTTTGTTTTTGATTAATTTACCCTTAAAAAAACCTCAAATGACTCCAACAAAGATTTTGCCAAAACACCCATTTTCATAGGTTTCATATGACGTTGAACCTATGAAAATCAAATTCATTCCATTCACACACACCAAGATGGCCAACAAAAACTGGCCTCATGTCCACTATTTTAGGCTTTTTTCACCCTTTCATCAAAGAAAATTTATGAAATGTAAAGCCACTAAGCTTTGATGACCTAAAACTAAGAACAATTGGATCATTTCATCAACTTAATATTACATGTTTTCCTAATCCACATTCAAGCCTTTTCATTGCATGCCTTTTCATTACATTTTAGTCGGCCCACCTAAATTGAGTTTAACTTAGTGTGATTTGATAATCTAAAACAAAGGATGTTTTTGTGATTTGCTCATAAAAAACTTAAAACTTTTTTCATTGGGAGACTAGTGGGACTTGTTAAAATTACAAAATACAGGGACATTTTGAGGTTGTTTAGAAAAACAAGCCCCTTTTATATCGATAACGACCTCCTTAAATTATTGCACCAAAGCAGAGGTCTTCATGGCAGGGTTGGACCGAGCCTGGAACCACTTTTAGGTTTAACATAAGCTTGTATTCAGCCCAAACCAAAGATGGGTCCTGAGTGCTTGGTCCATGTCCAGCTCACTTAACATATATCAGCCCCAAGTAGTCAGCCGGGTCAGCTGGGCCGGACTTTCTATCCTTTGTCCAGGCTTCTTATCACTTATTCAACTGAGATAATCACTAATTTACAAGAAATACTTGTTCGGGCCGGGGCCAAACCCGACTTTCTAACACTTTACCTAAGCTCTAAGCTCCGCTCAAATATTAAACAATCCTAAATCTTAGATTCATCCTTAACCAAAATACTTAACGTTCAATTCGGTCAAAAGCAGGCTGGACCAGTGTTGGACCAGGCTGGCCCAACCCATCACCACCCCTTCCTTGGAAGAGGTGAGATCCACGTGGTAGGTTTCATCCAAAACTATCATAAACCAGATCAAAAAACAACTCTAAGGGGTAGCTCAGTTGACCTAGGACCACGGTTTGCACCCAGAGATTGTATGTTTCGAAACTGCACAACTCAAAAAATTGAAAACCCTCCGATAGTTTGGGGGGGGGGGGGGGGGGGGGGGGGGGCGGGGTTTGTTTATATTAGATACATGGCCATTTCATAACATTACAAAAGTAATAAAAAGATCAACATCCGACCTACCTTTCATATATTAGGGCCCACCCATCAGAAGTGGAGCCCCATGGTTGTTACAACCTATAACTCCCAGTGTACCAGGTCAATAAAAGGGGACTAAATATCCATTCTACCATATAGAAGCTGAAAAAACATAATAAGAACCGTCCGATCTAAAATGGACATTTGTGTGGGCCCCATAGGGTGACGGTAGGCCGTCTTCTCTGAACGCGTACAGGACGGAGAGTTGAGAACTTTCCTTCTGCAGAAATCCAACCACTCGCTTTTGACTCAGCTCATTTTTCTCCTCTTTCTCTCTCTCTCTCTCGATTGTATTATATTATACTTCTTCCCCATTTCTTCTCTCCCAAACCCTAGGAATCTCTCCTCTTCTCTGAAACTGAGTGAGGTATTATTTTCTCCTTCTTTTGAATTTTGATTTGATCTCTCCATCATCATCATCTCTTATATGTGAAAGTTTGATCTGAGTCATGTTTTTATTGAATACTTGTTTTTTCTATGATGGGCTTTGATTTTGGATTTTGATTTCCTATGTTGTTTATGGAAATACCCCAGATTACAAGAAGTTTATATGTTTTCTGTTGGGTGGATGAATGGCTTTTTGTGGTTAGAAGGAATTGATGAACACATCAGATGTGATGCTTTATTATTATCATCAACATCTTCTCCTTTTTCCCTTTGAGAAACCCAAATCAATGTAATTTCTGATTCCTTAACCACCCATACTGCAGAAACAGAAAATATTCTTATTGTTTTAGGTTTCCTGCAATTTGGGGTTTACCCAATCACATTCTGAAAAGTTTCCTCATTTTCATTTTAGTCGTAGTTGTTGTTGAAGCCTTGGGTTTCTGAATTAAATGTTTCCAATTACAGTGGATCCACTTACAATCGTGTTTTTGTTTTCTGATTGATTCTTTCCATTTATCATCTGTCTCTTGTATGCCCAATTGTTTCTGTTGGGTTGACTGGAATTGTGGGATCCTTTTGCAGCTGCAGGTGAAGTTTTTATTCCCAACACAATGGATGTTGTGGGCTTAGGAGTTACTCATTTAAAGACATCTGGCTCTTTCATTGGCAATGCTAATCAGAATTCATCAGAGTAAGCTTTGTTTCTGAATCTGTAAATTTACCTTATAAGGTACCGACCAGAAAACCTGGCTCTATCATTGGCAATGCTAATCATAATTCATCAGAGTAAGCTTTGTTTCTGAATCTGTAAATTTACCTTATAAGTTACCGACCCCGAAAAATAAAATAAAAGAGAAGGGAACCCTTAATAAGGGCCTGAGCTTGCATATCTTTTGTTTGTGTTTTGTCTTTGAGAGAGTTATAATTATCATGATAGGTTGAAAAGGTTTTCTAGAGTCAAATTGTTGGATCTGTGTACGTTCATTTCTTTATAAAATAGGGAAGGATGGACTTCGCACTTTTTTTTTATCAGTAATGTGAACGATTATATTAAAGGGAAGAAGAAAACTTACAGTGATGATCTACAAAACTAAATAGAAAGTGGTATAAGAGCATTTCACCCCACTGACAACAAACATAACATGGGCCACCCACAGAGAATCTCCATCTCCCCCTTGTTTAGAAAGGCTATCTGCTGTAGAAGTTACCGACCTAAGAACATGACAAAATCACATCTAATTGAAAAGACAACTCCTTGATTTCATTCGATGCCTCCAAGGCCTACAGTCAAAATGAGAAGCTCACTTCACCACAGTACTTGAATCGCTTTCCACCACCAGCTCAGCCTAAAAGCGTGAGAGAACAGCCAAAGAGTTTCCAAAATCGCCAGCACCTCTGCCTCATTATGACTCCTTAACTACCACATTTAAGGAGAATAAATATACGCAAAATCTCTCCCTGTGAATTTCAAAGCACAACCCCAACAACTAATAGTCCTGATCTTTTCCACACATCACACAAATATCCAAGATGCTATTTAACGTCAGCCCCCTCCTCCATTGATTTCCTCAAACTGATGAAGGGGTCTCCTAAAAGACACTATCGAATGCACAGTATTGACCCTCGCATTGTAGCACTCACTAATGGAAGGCTCTTTAGAGGAAACCATCCTAGACGCCCAAGGGAATGAAACACTCAAAGGCTCCACACCCACCCAATCATCCAACCAAAACAGACCCCACCCCCAACCATAGTTTTAAATAACGGCTGTTACCATTTCATATTGATCGTTATGAAACAGTAACAGCCTATCCCGTTACGATATTTACAATATAACGGTCACAGTGTCGAAAACACGGTGAAAATAACGGTCCATAACGGTCAATATAATGGTCATAACGGTCTATAACGACCTGATATTTGGAAAATAACAGTCAAAATATCGGTCGATGATGAGTTTTTAAAAAAAACGTTCTTTCCTCTTCTTTTTCGTTTCTTTCTTTCCCAAACCATTTGTGGAGCTTCTTAAGACTATGTTAGAGCTTCCTAAGCTTATTTTTTCACCAAAACTCAAGTGATTTGCAAGATTTTGTGGATTCTCATATAATGGTTTCTTCCCTTCGCACTGGCAATATCTTTATGTTCATACTTCGATGTTTTAATTAATTAATTAATCTTGATGTAGTAGTAAATGTTACTTGAAAGTTGAAATTCAGGCACAGTATACTTGGTTATTGAATAATTGAGTATTGTACATCTATACTACTAGTTGTAGTTTCTTGACTTCAAGTGTTTAACACTAATGATTAGTTCAAAATTATGGTTGCAATGTATAATGTAAAACTTATGATATTTGGACTTTATATTAATATATACATGTAAGCCTATTTAATTCATAGCAATCTTTATAAGTGTCAGATAAGACAACAATACATGATGTAATGACTTAGGGCCTAGGGGGGACCGATATTTTGCTTTAAAGTGTTTACTAATGGAGAAAGATATTGTTTTCTAGCATTTTAGAATATTCTGGATTTTTTGGATATTTTTGTTGGATATTTTTGGGGTAAATTAAAAATTAGCACCGTGATGACCGCAAACTGTGCCGCGATGACCACGACCGCGATTTTGAACCATGCCCCCAACCCCATAATGGACTTACACATTAGAAAGTTGCTACTCTGTTATTCATGATTCAATGATACCTGTGGCAACGGGAAGTCTTGTCCATCTTCAGAATGGTGTATTTGTTCTTTCCTTTTGCATCTTAAGATATCTATATCCAGTTGTTCTGAGGAAATCCAGCCTGACAATCGGGCCTCTAAATCAATGAAAAAAAAAGGATGACCCCAAACTATTCTTTGTGATTGAAAGGGCTCACAAACAGTACTTAATTTTTTTCATTAACAAAACTGCTGCCAACCCTTCAAAACTGAGATGCTGATGGCCTCTGTATTGCAGGTTTTGCACTAGAACAACTACCAATGGTCATGGTGCATCTATCACCTGCTACTCTACTAAGAAATCACGAGATCATTCTACATCGCTGGCTTCACATTCTGTCTCATTACATGGCTTGGCTGATCGAAATGGAATTTTGAGGAAATCTCATCTTTTTGAACCTGTGATAAATAGAAACCCTGCTGGACAAACATATTGTTCTGTGGGAACATGCACAGTAGGGCAAAGTCTTGTGGAAGTTCCTTCAATGCCACACATGAGAAAGTCGGTTGGGTACTGCTGCTGAACCTTGGTGGACCCGATATATACACTTCAAGATGTACCAACCATTTTTTATTCAATTATTTTGCAGATCCAGTGAGTTTCTTAATCTTTCTCATGATGCATCTCAAATTAATTAGTTGTTCAATCCCTCTCATGATGTAATCTCAAATTAACAAATAGTGGAGTATATTATGTTTATCATTTAATTAATTATTACCAGCGTATAGTTGCATTTGTTAAATACATAATTGCAAGTGTGTATAGCACCATCAGAATTTAGAATACATCTCACAAGTAAATCTGCTTGTTTCCCAATAGGTTTTTTCTATATACAGTTTCTTTTATAGATATATTAAAAAAATGATGACAGACTAAAGCATCTTGCAGCTATCCATTTCTTAATATATCTATTGTTATCTGTTGCTTTACTATTAAAAAAAAATGTTATCTGTTGGTTTTATATCCTTCTCATTTCCTTCTACAAATTGGTTTGACTTCCATTGGTTGTAAAGTAAATGGTGCTGCTATTGCACGTGGAACTGACAATTGCCATTTTTATTTTACTTATGCCACTTTTTATAGTAATAAGGTCTCTGGCATGTGGATTTTAGCTGTTTTTACATTTGATGGTATTGTGTATGTCATTTAGTTGAATTACTTACGCTTAAATATTTTAAAAACAGGATATTATACGCCTCCAGGTTTGTCGGTTTCCTTCAACGACCATTGGCAACTGATTCACTTCTCAGAGCTCCAAA